>JAQGAZ010001113.1:0-36349 GCA_034692225.1 Polydesmus complanatus | reverse complement strand
TTTAATCTGCCACATTATAATAAAAGCCGATTAGCTCATAAATTTCACGAGTTAATAAGAATTTGAATAAAGATTAGCAGCTACTTTTTCTCCAAAGTCAAATTATGGTTAATTGCTCGTTCAATAAATTAAACTCTTTGGATTAATTTATTTTGTCAGATTAGAACGTCAATAATCAAGAATGGAAAAGCTCTATTAAAAAAAAATTGCAACATCGCCGACGCATTCATCTACGTGGTAAACTCGTAATCGAATGACTATTTCGATAATTATACACACTTTGTTAGTCTAATTTAAAAATATCAAAAGGTATTCTTAATTTTTTTTTACTACAA
Source organism: Polydesmus complanatus (assembly GCA_034692225.1). NCBI lineage: Eukaryota > Metazoa > Arthropoda > Diplopoda > Polydesmida > Polydesmidae > Polydesmus > Polydesmus complanatus. The sequence goes on along the minus strand of JAQGAZ010001113.1, from coordinate 36,014 downwards.
GCACAAATTAAAGAGACCACCAATTTACGATTATCAAAGTGCTTCAATGCAACTTTCAAGCTTAATAAAGAACTAATATGTCTAGCATTTTCCAATACCTCTTGCAGAACACTAATTCAAGCCATCAAAAAAATAAACCGCACTCATTAACCCCAATAGAATAATCACCAGTCCTCGAACATCATGCAGGGTGCACCCAAACTTTAAGGGGAGAAGAGAAAAAGAGCCAAAACTTGAAATGAAAGTGATTTTTTCTTTGCTACTGACAACGTCGGTTGTTGATTTTTTTTAACACTTAACTCCAATTAGGATTTAAGTGAAATTAACCAAATGCAAAAGAACTATTCAAAATTTTTGTACAAACTCTTTAACATGCCTTGTTTTTTTTCCTAAAATATCGCCCAAATTATATTGCCTTCGTTAATATGATTTGTTAAATGTTATCGGATTCAACAAATGTTTTGAATGATGTGTGGTAAAATTGCCGCCAAAAGAAATTTCTTATGAAAGCGAAACATTTTTTTACAATAATTTCGCCAAATCATTCTCTGCACAACTACTAACCCAATCAGTAGGTCTAAAGAATTGCGGCAAAATCTAACTAATGAAGTAACAAGTGACATTTTGCCGCAAGAATCAAGTAATTATCAATTTTACTAGTGCCGCCAAATTAACGCAATTTTAAGTGAAAGAAAAATTCCTTCCCCCTCCCCATCTTAGATTTAATAAATGAATGAAATGGTACTTACGACAAAGATGAAAGATGGCGTCACAGGCCGAAATGTGGGATAGGAAAGCGTTTCCGAGTCCTTGACCTTCGCTGGCCCCTTGCACCAATCCGGCGATATCAACCACATTGAGAAACGCGGGAACTTTGCTGAAATTCAAAAGCACAATAATTGATATCAGCCTGATTTATCAAATTAACTCACACTATTTTACAAGATCTAGCGTCATGCATCGTTGGCAAAAGTTACCAATAATTTATACCTGATTACGTAGAGTCGTAGATTAATAAGAAGAAAAAAAATTTAATAAATAAAAAGCGAAGCGCAGATTTTTATTTTCGTAGCGATCATTAAATATGATCAAAATTGCATGAAAAGTAAAGCAGGTGAATTAAATAATATCCTGAGGTAAAAAGTGTTCCTCCCCCTAATAAAAGATTATTAACACTAATAAGCCTAAATTACGTAACAATTAGTAAGTTGTCTGTGTAAATAATTATTATTGGAAGTGAAAAATAGATGTACAGGATGCTTCTCAAAAATTTCCCCTTCATCGTTTAATGAAATATATAAATACCTATAAAAAAAATTGAAGAAGAAAGCCAAAGTATGGCGAATTGAAATTTATTTAAAAAATAAATAAACAATGGCGCACGCGAAAGAGAGGAAGCTTCTCTCGAGCGCCACCAGCTGAGTGCAAATGAAATGAGTACTGCTGACAACAATAGTTACCAGGCAGTGAGGGCGTTTCTTTATCTTTTCCCACTCACTGTGATCACAGAGGAGAAACTAAATGGGGGTCTTCGTTTATTAAATTCTTTCAAAGAAAATCCCCAAAAAATATTAAACAAATCATTGCCGCCCATTCGCGAAATACAATATAATACGCAGTGTGTACAAATGACATGTAAAAAAAAAAAAAAAAACGCGGCGTACCTGTATTCAACCCGCACATCAATCTATGCGCCAATGACTAGACAAATATTTCGCCTTCACCGAGACAAAAAAAATCGCGCTGTTTACATTTCCGGAATTCCGCCTGTAATTGGTTCTCAACAGGGGCAAGAAAAAACTCCTAAACAATCATCTCTCGCTTATGGCAAATCAATGTCGCTTTTTATAACTAAATTAAAGAATATTTCGACTTTAAATTTAAATCCAGCATTATTCAGTTGTTGTGATGCGATTTTAAATGAACCTGCAATAAGAAAATCTAGTTTTTCTTGTTGTAAAAATATCGCAATGCAAAAACTAAACAATTAAATTATTATTAATAATGTTACTGTATATAAGTTATATGTATTTCCTATGCCAATTAGATTGAACAGCAACATTTTAATAAATGCCAATTAACCTTTTTATTATGCGTGTCTATTAAGTTGCTAGATCGGGAGGAGGAGCTCAATTCGAATGTCATTGTGAGTAAAAATTAATTTAAAATTTGTTTATGGCTGGAATAAAGTAATACCCAGTAATTTGGATTTATTTACCTAAGTTTTTATTAAAGTATTGTAATATAAATATTAGCGCAAATAGCATGGCACTCGATTGGTAGCACTTCTTAGAATAAGCTAAATAGGCAAAATAATTTTATAATTTCGCTTGAAAACCAAAACTTTTTTTCCTTTATATAAAATGATATTGTTTCCTCAAATTTAACCCCCCTCAAATTCAACAGACAGCTTAAACGCATGTGATAGAATCAACCAGTTTGTACCAAAATAACAGCACTATAAAACTAACCTAAAATAACTTCTACAAAATATTAACGGTGACCTGGCAACTTAGCGAGTAACTAAGCTCCTTCGAAAGAACAGTTTTGTTTTTTTTTTTTTTGCACAAAAATTAAAACTTCTAAAAAGTAACTTTATTATGCCATAATTTATTTGAAACTACGAGTTTTTAGTTAAAACTAGGTAAACTTAAGCACAAAGTGTTTCTCAATTCGATAAGTAATCGCTTACATTAGCGGATGCCATTCGAAACAACTATCTAAGAAGTTGGAGGACATCCATCAAAATGCAAATTCATGACAATTATTACAGCTAAGAGGCCTTTTTATCGCGTCCCCTATAATTATCATCTTTCAAAATTCTTCTTTTGCCGGGAAACAACGAGCCCCCGAAGATTTAAAGTGAGCATCCGAGGCAAACAAAAAAAATAAACCTCGCAAATTGCTAGATATCACAGAGGGTTAAGGAGGTAGTAAGTGGTGGAAATGTACGCCCAAAAATCAAAGGGGTAACCGGCAATTATTTCATCAACACCCGAACCACCCACCCACCTATTTACAAGTGGCCATTTTTCATTATGTCCAAGTGCAAGAAGTAAATTTTCAGTCCCCAAAAAAAAAAAAAGAATATATTTGCCAGAGATAAAAATTGAGTGGAAACAAGTGCCTGTAGCGGAATCGCCACAAACATTACCCATCACCTCCTTTTTACCCATACAAACCACTAGTCTAAATAAATACCCAACAAAAGAAACGAAAAATAGAAGATAATTTTGTGAAGAGGTCGCCACACAAAAGATGAGAAACGAAGTGGCGCTTGATTACGAGTTAAAAAAAAAAGTCGGAGCGGCAAAATGGCACCAGACACACGAATATCAGGCGCCTCCCACTTACAATTGCTTACACCCACCTGACCAACACCACAGCTACTCATTCACTTGTTTCAGAAAAAGTTGGTAGTTTTTTTTTTTTTACGTGTTTCAAAGTCAATTGACCTCCTCTTCACCGCCACCCACCCACCATTGATCTTTCCCACCCTCACCAAATTTAATTTTTTTTAATAGATAAGCAGGTGCATCACACGTCATTTACAAATTTTCTCCAACAACAATATTAGTTTAATCATACTCTCTAGATTCGAATCATAAAAACGACAATTTCAATTCATTTAACTTTTTTAACGACCTTTTTCACACCTTACTAACCTGCTCAGACCATCGAACACAGTATCTGAGAATTCAAGTTCAATGCCTAGCTATTTTATACAGATTAATCTTAATTGTAGTAGCATAAATAATAAAGATTAGTAGCAGAAAAACAGAAATAAAAATATGAAGTTCAAAAATAAAATGGTTGAAAAAAAAAATCAATTATTTTTTTTAGTTTATGGAAAGTCAAAATCGTTCGGATGAAACATTTTCATTATTAACATTACAAAATGTATTTATTGATTATATGCTTGTTATTGGTTAAGCGCTTACAATCAAATTTGCATTTAACACAACTGTGTGTAAGTACGTTATGTGCTTATCTAAAAACTAATTAAACCCTAGATAGACATTTCTTAAATTATTTTAAAATTCGAACTTTTAAATGTAAGAAAATGTAAGCTTAATGCAAATTATTTTGCCCATTATTATAAACATAATAATAATTATTCCTAGCGTACCGGTATACAATTTAGTTTTATCATTATACTGTATTTAAATTTACAAAAACTTGAAAAATTTCGTTTACAAATGTATCAAAATAATATATATATTATATATGTATATATATTTTTTTTTTTTGTTTAAAAAAAAAAGCACTGTAAACTTTTACATGAACCGAAATTTCGAACCATACAAAATATTTATTTTACAGAAGTGTACCAAAAGTTAATCTTTCAATCTGAATTTGATCGAAGTTTAGAATAATTCACCCATGCTTGGTGACATTTCAATGTAGTAAGCATATGTTTTTCCTAACCAATTGACCTGCCAGAGTAACATTCGGATACGATAACCCCAGTGAAAATGAGTGAGACAATTCAAGTCGTCAATTATGGAGCTATTATCTGATTCGAGATCGAATAATCATCGCTTAGTGTACACAAATATTTTATACTTCAATTGCTTAAAAGCTAAAAACCATGCCAGCTCAAAGTGCTTTTCCGGTTATCAGGTATAAATTCCTACTGTAACAGGTTATAACCGTGCTTTCCAGCATTTTTAAAATCTCCTCTCAATATAAAAAAAAATAAAATAAAGAAGTTCTAGAAAAGTGTTTATTGGCTAAAGTTCGTTATTTTAGAACTCATACGGTAAATTAAATACGAAGACATATCAGGCTGGGTATCCGAAAACAAAAATAAACGACATTCTAGCCTTTGAAAACTATGAGTTTCCAGCTACCCCTTGAAACCTGAGTAAGGTTAGTGAAGATGAGACAGCAAAAATCGAATCAAAATTCGATTGAAAATAAAATATTAACGTATGTTTTTAATTTAATCTTACTTTATCGTGTCTCACGACGAAAAACAATAAGAAAAAATATATATGCTGCATTAATCCGCCAACACATATAAAATAGAGTAATAAAATAACCCCGGTCTAACGAGTCGGAATATAGTGTCATCATAAGATGGCTAAGAATTTTCATTTTTATAAATTCGTTTTTTTTGCTGGGCCGCGCGACCATTCATTTGGAAAGCACATGGTTAGAAGCACAAAATTAAGTAATAAGAATTTAGTTAATGCGATACTAATTTCAAATGTTTTGGTAGGAAGCGATCTAAAAATATATTTTAACTCTGATATAATTCAAATTGAACGATTAACTTTAAAATGCACTGTACATAATTATTATACATGACACAACAATATTTCTAAAAATATTTAAAAAAAAAATAATAATAATAATGCAACTTCGCCCATGAGAAACCCGATTAAAAGAGATTATTCAAATTAAAAACTTTGAAATTAATGGTACTGCTATAATTATACCGATTCATGGAAGGCACTAACAAACGATTTAATTATAAAAATATTTTGTTATAAAAACATCTTTGTTATTCAACGACCAGTGCAATCAATATACTTTTTATTTTTGGCAATAAACACTTGCATCTCCACGCTATTAGGGCACAACGTGCCTCGAAGACTGTTTAGAGTTTGCGTAGCCGAACCGAACATGTTATCACTGGAAACGCAGCTTCCTTGAACTATCAAATATTTTTTAGCCATTTTCTGAAAGAGTGGAAATACGCCACCGTTAGACTTCCACCAAGCCAGCGGATTTCCATCTAAAGACAAAGGAGGCATTTGTAGAAACCGATTCAATTCGTCCTCTACTTTCTCGTCTAAACTTTTACTCCCTCCAGCATTCGATTTCGCGCCGGTATCGGTCACCAATTTTTCCAACAGCGTGGCAATGCCTTTTTTCTGCTTAATAAAGGGCGCGATATCGCTAGAATCGTTTCCGCAATCATTTCCGCTCCAAAGCAGCGAGATATCAAAAGTTGGGGGATGATCGCTGTCTTCTATTACAGAATTCAAGTTCACCACTGTTTTATGAACTTCGCCGCGGATACGAGACAGATTGTCATCTTTAAAAAATTGCAAACGGTAACGCGGATCGCAAAACGTGCAAAACTCCAACAGATTTTTCAGGTGTTCGTTTCCATAACAAACTTCCAAAGCCTCCATCACCGTTTCTTTAATGGTTTTTTTGATAGGAGATTCGCTACTTTCGATTTTCAACAGCTGACTAGTGTAATAGTAGACCGGAATTACACTAGATGCGCTAAGATTATTGTCCCCACAAATGTGCCCCGCTAATTCCTCTAACGGCTTTAGAACTTCGGTCAGAGCCTCTAGAACTTGAATATCCCTTCCATTAGGTAACAAATGTCGCTGTACGGAGTTTCGAAGCAAGGCATTGGTGATGTCCAACTGATGGTCCAAAAAGTATTTGCTCATATACAGAGTGGACCTCCAATTGCCGGGTGAATCGACCGGCATTTTTCGCGCCTGAAAATCGCCATCCAAACTTTCCGCTTCGTCAAAATTCCGCGCCAGTTCCACATTTTGAAGCAGAAAACATCGCAATTTTCTCAACCTGTTCAGCGCCCGTTCCACTTCGGCCAATTTGAACGCGCGTTCGAGACAGCAACTCAAACTTCGCCCGAAACACGGCACTCGGTGAAGATTAAGGCACTGAATAGCGTCAGCTAACGTCTTGTGATCATCGATAGTGCAAGCAGTCACGTGAGTCAATCGCAAACCCAGCTGATCCAAAATACTTTGCAAAAGTTCCACCATTTCCACCGCCGAAATATCTTTCATAAACTGGGTGCACTTGAGACAGATACTGACGAGCTCAAAATCGGAGTCTAAAAAATGCGCGGTGAGAGTCAAATACGACTGCGTGGTAATCAAGTTCCAAGAATCGCACGTGAGTGCCACGTGATCAAAATGGGTGGAAAGCAAACGGCGGACGTTAATCATCGTCAAATGATAGAGATCGGGAATAGCTTTTTCCAAAAAGTACTGCTGATCAGGCAATTGATATCCTCGATTGAGACAATGAACAAAGTTCCGAAAATGCGGCCTATCGATTAAACCGGTGGGAACATTTTCCAAAGCAAAAAATCGCGCCAATGCTTTGTTACAATTATCTTCATCTTGCGCATCTAAATCTCCGCTCCAATCGCCATCGCTAGGAGATTTATCAAAATGTGTTTCTTTCTTGCACTTTTTGCTCGCACTAGTCGAAGGTAAATTTGATAAGCTGCTAGTAGAGGCTTTGCGTCCCCGTTCCGCCGCCAAAAGTTGTTTAAATAGAGACGCGTGATGATTCCGAATGTGACTTCTCATATTGGAAGTGCTGCCACCTTTGCAACCCACTTCCCTTCGACACGTATTACATACAGCCACACCGGGATCAAGAACATTGCCGTCCACGTCAGCCGGTAAACCGAAATAGCCCCAGATCTGACTTTTCGAGCCCTTTTTGGGAACAATAGCATCGTAAGAATCGCTGCGAAGAGGCGTTGAGTAAACAGCCCGACTGCTCATTGTGGTATATAATATAAATCAGATCGCATAAAAAGTTTTTAATGCTGGTCAGAAGTTACGCGTTATGAAAATTGTCCTGTGTGCCTGAAAAGTGACACATAGTTGCGCTCAAATTTTTTTTATTAAAAAAAAAAATTGTTTTTTTTATCCTAATCTCTACGTGTCCAATTTCGGAGAGAAGCAAGGGCTGGGTGGTATCATCTGGGTATGGAAAACCGCACCCAAATCGGCGATTTTTCACCGCGCAGGTAATTCAATTTCCGTTCTGTGACTGAACCCCCAGCCCTTAACCCTGAATCAATTTTCGGGGATAATATTTCTCATGGACTAATATGAGAATAAATAACGACCAAAACGCAGTTATTTTCATTTTCAATAGCACTTAAAAAAAAGTTTACGAATGCAATAAAAAATATTTTTGTTTCATGCATAAATAATATTAAAAAAAAAATTACAATCAAAATAGTTTGTTAGTGCCATTTTTACTCCAAAAAATCATTTAATTATACGCCGGTAAATTCATAAAAGCTAATAAAAATATTCAAAAATAGAACGGTAAATATTTGGTTTCTAAAAGTTCAGGGTTTTGAAAATTCAACCAATTTTGTTTTTATAAAAAGCCTTCATACATTTTCTCCACGAAAGCGCTTTCCCTTGTCACCCTACTGTATAATTTTATATTTTCAACCTTTTTTTTTTTTTTTCGTCGAATAATAATAAAATAAGCTACCTTACAGTACCAAAATTCAAAATATAAAAAAATCCGAAAATATTAGATGTGAATGGTATTAAAATTGCTGCCAGCTATTTTCATTACATTCATTTCGAATTAAAATACCATCGCTAATTTAATTATAGAAATCGGTAAATTAAAAAAATCTTGCCTTCAACATCACACTTAAGTAGTTAATGACGTTCACATGTTAAATGGCTGCTAATACGTCCAGCTATTACTTAAAATGTCTAATTTATTGCTTTTCGAATATAACCATTATATTAATATTTAGCTAATAACTGATGCAGAACACCAAACACCCTCAATACAACATCCCCTCTCCCTCCCTCCTTTATGCATGGGACCCACAATCTTTCAAATTCCAAAACACAAGAGTTCAAATAGGTTTCCTTAGCCAAACTAATTTCACATTCGCACTCGAGAAAAACATTCAATACCCTTTTAAACGTTTAAAGAATTAAGCAAACCGGTTTAGGGAAGAAGCCCACCTCTAATTAACGCATTTTTTACAAAAACTCAAAACTAGTTTTTCAAAACTTTTTTTTGAATGAATAAGAGTTGATGAGTGCGCGAGCTCTAGGCTCTTAAACACGCAATTTTGCCGCCATACACAAAGCTTTTAATTAAACTAAAACGTAAAGTACAATAAGTAATGTCGATATCGCGTGTTAATCTTTTTAAATAAACAAGCTGTTTAAGGCCAGGTGTTTACTTGTATAAACACTTTTCAATTCAAAATAAACTCGTCTAACAACACGGTGTTAGGATTCGAAAATCCAGCGATTTAATTCTTTCTTTTTTTTGATTATCACTTCACCAAGTATACAAGTTCTGCCTAATATAACTATGTAACCAACCCAATTATTAACACTTGCAAATTGTTAAAAAAAAATATATACCTTTTTTTATATATAAATAGCACCTGTAAATATTTTATTCATTAACTTAATATTTTTTTCATTAACAAAAAAAAAAAAAAAAAAACGAAATACGAAGGCTCAAAAAATATATATTATGCAAACACTTCAATTAATAATTCGTCATTCTTATTCCTCTTTAGGAACGATTTAGAATAAAAAAAAAAAAAATAGATGATTATACCACTAATGTATTTTTTTTTTAACCTTTCTTTTAAAAGGTCATACGAAAGGTCTCAAAACGCAGTGCCTATAGTAACTGCTACCAACCTACTTAAAACAGCCTCGGCGCCAAAGCATTTCTCTACTGAAGCTTGGTATTCAGCTTAAAAGTTCTAATCTGAACAGGCTGGAAGATCAAATTATTTTTCACGTAACGATTTCAGAGTGATCCGAGTCTAACTACTGCGCTTTCTCAAATTAGAATACACTACGGAATCCATTTATTTGTTGTTTTCGCATAGCCAGTATTATACCACCCAGTAAGGCGAAAGGTAAATCGGATGCTGGTTTTTTTTAAAAAGCAATACTTACCGTTACGACTACGTACTACGTTTAAACACGTCATTTTAGATCCCGCCCCCTTAACATTCGGTTTACATAGAAGAAGCAAAAAGAAGAAAAAAATGTTTTTGTTATTTACCTGGCTGGCTTGAAGTATTCGCACAGGTAGTCAAAGCGGGAATCAGGCACGGGGACTCGACGTAACTAAGCGATAGAAATCAAGGTAAAAGGTCATTCAATGTTGTTCAAGAAAAATCTAGAACGATTAACACGCAGGTGAATCTTTGACAAGAATAATTTGAAATACTTATTTTCATTAGGGTCGATGGTGCAGAATGGAAAGTTTTCAGCTGCTGCTTGGCTCTTAGTCAACACGTTGAAAAAAGTCGATTTTCTGCCAAATTTCGTTTAAAAAAAAAATTATTTAAATATTCCCCAATTAATGATAATTATGCGAATTATCTATTAAATTTTTCTCTTACCCCACATTTGGGATGCCGACGATGCCAACTTTGAGATTGGTTCCTACTCTTCCCAAGATAGGTTTTGGTTCGTTTCCTACTTCTTTTTTAGGAGGCATTCTAACAAACAATAAAACACGTCAAATTAATACTTTGAATTTCATTAGAAGTCGGCCGACATAGATTTAAAAATGTTAATAACTTGGAAAGTATCGGTACATGTACCGTCAAAATCTTAGTACAGAATCGCTTTATTATACTATTCGCAAGTCACTTCAAAATCATAACATTTCAAAACAATCAATTAAAATGTCTACATAAAAGTAAAAAATTCTTCTCAATCGTTTTACATAATTATTTTATAAGCCCGGAAACGCTAATAATAATTTTAAACGCTAAAAATATTGACAAATTTGACGACACACGCTCATTTTTAACGAAGCGCTTTTTGAGATGACTTGCGAATAGTCTTGGAAGAAAGCAGCCACGCTGCACCAACAGCGGAAACTTCCATCGCGCGGATCTATTAAAATTCAACGTAAAAGTCATTAATACCTCTTAACAAAGTGCTCTCTGGATTAAATAGTTTGTTGAACAGTAATATTGAAACGGTATCAAAAGTTAAAATATTTTTTTACTATTTTTTTTTTGCCAAGTCCGAGATCCCACCACATGGAAAAGATTGCAACGTGATGCAACTGACGTTTGTGCGCATGCGTCTGCCTTTAAAGTTAGCGGCCTCTACCTCGTTTACGAATAGCTCAGCGGCGCGAAAAATCAAATCTCCCAGTTTCAAAACATCAACAAAATTACGGTAGGCTACATGACTGTACACTGTAATAGGAATTTCATTAAATTCTTTAAACACCATAATCTCGATTATAATTATTAATATTGTGCAATAAAAAATTAAATTGTTCAATATATTTGTGCGAAACCATCTCAATTTCTTAAAAGGGTTTATTCATTTTTTGAATATTTATTTATTGTAAAATGTAAATCCAAATAAAAGCAAACCAGATCTAACTGTGGGCCTGCATGACATTGTCACAGTAAAATCGTTAATTGTAAACATGCAATTATAATTATTATTATGCTACGGGAAATATCAGTTTTGCCTACCGTAGGTCAAACTAAAAGTTGAACAAAATAAGTTTTCCCTAGGCTAAAATCAGGGTTTTTACACGTAATATTTAAATGTATTTTTAATTAGTTTGGATACATCACAGGTTCGGCAGTTAGTTCCCTCCCCCCAGAAGAAATAAATTCAAGAAATTGGTACCGGTAATAATATATTTTCTTACTACCGGTAATATTTATCTGTAAATAATTTTTGATTTTCTTTTTTTTTTTTTTTAATTAAAAATAAGCAAATATTTTGAGATATGTTTTTTCACATGTACTCGTACATCGTTGGCTGCGTCATTTTTATCAAACTTTTTCATGCAACTTCTCCCCACTTTCGTTGACGTAATTAACGTTATCACTTGACCATCATCATGCACTTGACTCATAAACTTAATACAGTACATGTACATGCTACAGAACTGCATATGAAAACATCTAATTACAGTATTGAAAATTGACTAAATTAACAAAATTGAGAGCTGCTGATATTTTTTTTTTTTAGAAAAATAAACTTAAGAAATTATAAAGTTAAAACAACTCTGTGTAGTATATAAATTATTAAAATTTTAGATTCATTTTTAAATAATCACAAATTCAAATCAAAATTTATATAAAAACCAGAGTGAAAGATATGCCATGACTGATATCGCAGAACATTAATGTTAAGAACGTTTTTATAGCATGTACAAAATGTATTTAATACATAACTGTACATGTACATTCAGATAAAGAGTTAATTAAAATCAGCGGTTGGTAAATTTATCTCAAAACATTTCTTCGGGAAATTACTTTTTTTTTTTTTTAAAAAAAAAATTGAAATCCAAAATGAATAAGAGTTGAAGTGCCCTTGCTCTTTGAATCGGTTATCGAACGAAGGATAATTGCCGCAATGATACATCCTGCATAGTGCATTAAAATTGGAGGTAAGAGCCATCAAGCGCCCTCTGGGTATACACGCGAGGAAAAGACAACAGCCAGAGAACGTTACACACAGCCACAAAATAAGGTAAAAGTAGGTTATTCAGCGATAGATGTGATGGTAGAAAGTGCGAGGAAAAAGGAAAGAGAGAAGTAGAGAGAGAGAGAGAGTGGAGCCAAATGTCAGCTGAAAGCCATTGTCTCGCTGGAATATCATTCATATTCATACGCTTAATGCATAAGTAAATGATTCGAGTCTAGCTCAAGCATCGTGTAGCACCTGTACGTGTCGCTTTCGCCACTACTCCTTCAAAATGGTTATCTCCAACGACAGTGGATAAAAAAAAAAAAAATTGCCAGCATCAAAATAATAATAACAATAAAAAAAAACCAATCAAGACACTAACAGTAAATCCATCACGCGCAATTTTGTTAACGCACTTAAAATTGATTTTTAAAATCAATTTCTTTTTTCAACTTTACCATCATTATTTATTTATGATTTTTTTTTGGTTGGAAATATTTGAAGAAAAAAAAAAAAAGTATGGAAAAAAGAAACAACTATCAGACGAGAGTATTGGTCAATTATATTATAAGAAATTGAGCAACGCCGAGGTTCATACGTCCAACGGTGGTGAAATTATAATCATGTCGACGCACTTAAATTGCTTTCGAGGAATCGATATGTACGTTTTTTGAAATATTTAACATCATCCGCGTGTATGTACATATTATATGTATACACATAGCGGTATAATAATAATTCTCCCCCAAAAAAAAAAAATTGTTGAAAAAATGTGTATATAGAAATGCAGAGGCATGTAATTGCAAATGGTGCATCCAGGCACAGCCTATACTTTATAATATTCCAAAAAAAATAAAAAAAACTCGGGGCCAACGCCGAGAAAATATCTTAAAAATATGCTTTTCATATGTATCAGCATGCATGATCGGTCGTTACGTATTTAGGGCGGAGTTGAGTAGGGGAGGAGCCCTGTGATTCACGTGAAAAAGCATCCAAAGTTCCATTTTTGATATATGTGCAAAGCGACCGGTTTATTCAACGTCTCTTTGCATCTACCCAACCCATCCGGATACATAACAATTTTTTTATTAGGGCTCCGGATCGAATATTTTTCGAGATGATGTGCCGATACGAGAGAACGAGAGGCGGAAAAAGAGGGAGGTCCATGCTTTTGTTCGCTGCCTAAAATATTTTTTTTTTTTTTCTTCTTTTTTGTTTACTAAATGCCCTTTGAAAAAAAAAAGTGGGATCGGTACGAAACAAGCAAAGAGTCGAGAGAACAGTGACGTTTATCACCATTTAAAATAACCGTGATAAATGGATCTTCAATCGTATGGAATACATTCAATTACCCTTCTGGATAATATGCATACATCAACAATCGATGCTATGTTTCCATTCTTATCGCTACAGCTCGTATCTCCTTCTCGTACTCTTACGGCTTATTTGCGTTGGTTTTAGAGGCCTTATTCGCTTCAAATATTACAATCCCAGCCCGACTTTTATTACCGTAGCACATTTGATAGGACATCGTACATTTGACGTACAAATGACGGTGAGTTGATAACGTTATTATTTTCTATTATTAATTCTAAAATATTATAAACTTAATCAGAGATAATATTATTATTATAAAACAATGTCGTTCATTATTATTTTTTTTTTTTTTGTAAAAGTAAAAACAAGCGTGTCAGTACTGAATCAAATGCGCGGATACTATACTTCATTCGCCCATCACACACGTGAAAAATAATTTTAAACCGCTTTTCCAAAATTTTAATTGTAATTTTTAATAGGAGTTGTTAAGATTTTTCTTCTGGGTTTTTTTTTTGAACAAATTTGAAGAAACAGGTTCGATTTCTCGAATTAAGAGGGGAAAGAAATTCTAACCCTAAATCAAAAATAGGCTTACTCCGTGTCCTTGAAAAGTACCTATCGACATTTTCCCTTTAATTTATTTTTAGCTGTCAAAAGTAGAAACAGTTGCGGATAAAATAAATGCCTTAATCGATAAGTGTCTTAAATATTTATTCATCATGAATAAGTAAAAATAGAATAGCTTACTATTGAAATTAATGGGATTAATAGGAATGGGATTGGGAAGATAAAAAAAAATCCTTCGTTAATTCCTCATTATTAAAAAATATATTTTTTTATCAATCAAACACATTGAAAATCTTAAGTTTTTTGGGTTAATAAATTAACCGTTTTCTTTTTATCGACACATCTGCGCGGGTAATAAATTACTCCGTATAATTAAATTGACAATACGGCGTGAGTCCGGGACAATAGCATTCTAATTTTGCAAACAGTAGAAAAAATTCCTCATTTTTTTTTTCTTTTTTTTTCTTATTCTATTCTTGTTTTTAAGAATTTATTAACAAATACAAACAAAATAGGAGTATAAATAAGACGTTTAATCAATAGTTCCGCAAAATTCCAGAGTGGATAACTAATAATTTATCGATAAGATTCGATCTTCTTCAAATTTCTAAAGTAAACAAAAATTATCGTTAAAAAAGTTGTTTTTGTTTTCTAGAAATTTCGGACTCTATCGATTTTTAAAAATACCCTATTAAAGTAAGGTAAAACTCCGATTTTACATTTTTTAAAAATCGAATTTGCAAAAAGAAAAACAACTACTGTATTGAAAATTGGGGAAAATTAGACAAACAAAAAAAAATTGTTTATCACGATCCAAGATTATGGCGCGTGCATTACCTACTTTTCCCAACATATTAAACCACAAAAAAACGAAAAACAACATTGATATTATGTTCATAATATTTTAGCTAAAATTATATAAAATATTTATAACTGAAAATCATAGCAAAAATAAAAAATAAACAAAAAAGTGGAGATGCGGAAAATGAAATTAAGCTTAATGATAATAATTACTGTATTATAAAAAGTTAGAAGATTATGCTATTGATACTGCGGTTTATCTATAAGTTGGCGAGAAAAACATTTAAAATACAAATTTTTAAAGCCAAAAAAAAAAAAACTTAAATAAAAATAGTGGGTAAATATCGGCTCCAAATGTAATGTGTAGCCTATATTTCAGTAAAAAATAAAAATAATTTCTATCAATATAGTAGATTTGTAATTGCGCGAGAGTAATTCGGAGGCCCTGTGTACATGTAGCCTACATGTTTACAGGTGCTGCTTTTATTCGTTGGTAGAAGGTGTTTCCATTGACTGTCATTTTCAGCCAAAAATGCAGAAAATCCCCCGCAGTGAGACTTACGAGCTGCAAGATTAATTAGAACTTTAACCACCAATCTGAGCGATGGCTGATTAATTAGATTGACTCGTTTCGGCTCCTTTATTTTTTTCATTATTATTATGTTGTATGCTGTTGGAAGGCTGTCTTCTTCCATCGTCCGCGCTTCTGGTTTGTTGTTTTTTTTTTATCCCCGCCGAATCTCGCCTCAAAATCAAATAATTATCGAGCCGAACCAAAAAGGGGTGAAAATTGAGAATTGGAGGGCATCTGCATGACAAATTAATTGAATTTATAGCTAATTAAATCGATCGAATTATAATTATATCGCCTGGATATTTAGGTATATATGTGTGTGTACATACGGTGTGTTAGTTATACAACGTCCATCTACATTTTCAAGGTGGACAATAAGATTAGATGGTAAAATATGTAATCACGCAATGGTTGATGCACCGGCGTCTATTTATTACTCGATTCACGCATCAATTATCATTATATTTTCTTTAAGTATTTGGTTGAAGCCACAATTATTTTTTTCTTTCTTTACTTTTAAAAAATTAAATATTATCAACGACATTAATTTAATTATGATTAATTTTCAACGATATTATTTAGCTTTTTTTGTTTTTGCGTTTGGATAGTAAAATAGAGATCATTGCTGATAATTATTTTTTAAACTCCCATGTCGTTGCTTTGTTGAAATTAATTTTGCATTAAAAAGTTACATTTTTTATTTAAAAAAAAAATAGAAATAGAAATTAAAACTTTTAAACAAACATTTTTTACGTAATTAAACGTTATTAACCAAGTGTCTCAACTAGAAAAAATATTTACTACAAACTACATTAAAAATTAAATTAATAGTAACTCTACCATTAAAAAAAATATACATATATTAAGCTACCGGTATAATTTTTTTTATTGATTCAAAAGTTTAGGGCTTTTTGTTAAGACTTAATTTTTTTCAAACGCACTGAGAATCATATTAAACATGAAAATTTTATTGATAACTACGGTATGTGAAAAAAATTTAATTGCAAATACTAAATAAAATTTATGTTACTGTATTATTATTATTCAAAAAAAAAAAAAAGAGAAAGTTTTGTGTTGATAATAATTTGTATCTAAGCAACATTGTTAAATTTAATAATAATTTCTAGTCATTGTTTTTCATTCAAAAATTATCCGCAAAAAAAATAAGTTAAAAACGCGATTCGTCATTTATAAATTCGGAAATATACGACATTAAGAAGCACTTAAAATTTTAATTTTAGCCCAAAAAAATCAATATTAATATAATTTAAAAAAAAAAAAAAAAAACCTCATTGGAAACGTGTTAATATATTGAATACGCGGTCGACGTGTGTTTTTGAATAGCGCAGAACGAAAACGCTTTTCAAGAGAGAATTGTCTTGAAATTGCTCTCACGTCATCAGTTTGCTTTTTTCAATCGATTAATTGATTGTCTAAAATAATTATCGTTGTGTGACTGGCCTATAGAATAAATGCTGTGCAAAACGATTTTTAACGTTGGGTTAACGACACAATTCTATCAAGTTTTCAAAAAAAAAATAATTGTAATTTAACATTTTTTTAATTAAAATAATTTCAATTATTATTATTATTTTTTTGGGGGGTTTTTAATAAAAATTATTTTAAACGTTATTTATGTGAATGTAGTTGCGCTGCCGTTATTCTCTTTACTACTGTACTATTGTTTTCAACACGAAAGATGTTTAAAAAATTTAATTTGATAATAGGCGTTGAAATGCATTTGCATACAGGATACTCTATCGCTTTATCTCATATCATTTACATGTTAAAATTCAAATAATAAAAAAAAAAATTCAGACTGAAGTAGTGAGAAAAACGATAAAAAAAAAATCTGTCAATCATTAACTAATTCTATTCATGAAATCGATAGAATAAAATGAGGAAAATGCTAATAATTTTGCGATGCAAAATACGAGAATGATGATTTTGTGGAGCAGTGAATTTGCGTAACGAGTACTAGACAACGCCCTACGTTCACTTGAGACTTGATCACTTGTTATTAAATCTGCGTTATCATCCCATGGCAAAAATAATACTTTCTGGCGTACGCCATTCTCAGCCATTAAGCATCGCTGCATACCATACACGCTATCTGTGTGTTTAGAAATCGCCATCGTTCAACTTGTAAACACCTCATTCTTTGCAATAGCAAACATTGCCTTTCAAATCTATAATAATATTTTAGCTTTTTTAAATAGACAAACATTGGCTTTTCAATCCATAATACAACATTAAAATGTCATCAAAGAAAAGATTTAGGTCCCCCAATCTCGTTATTTATTCTATTGTATTTTTTTTTATTATTAATTAACTTTTTAATGCTAGAACAGTCTCGGTTTAATAATGAAATTAATATTTTGCGAAATTATTTTTAGAAAACTAAGAAAAATTTGAAACAAATATTGAAAATCGTTTCAGAAACTTGAGTTTTTTTGTGCTTGCTAGTAATTTTTAAAGTTTGTCTTTTTTGTGTGTTTCATTCTGTGATGGTGCGGGAATTGTGAACTAAAATAGAAAGTGAAGAGACAGTTTTCTTTGCTTTTTATTAAACCTACAGTTAAATTAAAACTTGTTATAGTCAGTGTCGGATTAAACTGTATTGGGGCTCTAGAGAAATATATTTTTGGTTCCTCAGCAACAGAAATTCAACATATAATTTATGAGATTAAGAAAAAATATTCATTTTTTTGGCGCTTGCATTTTTCTCCACCTTACCAAATGTTATGGCAAAATTAAGTAATTTTAGGTTGTTTTTTGTGCCGCCTCTCGCAAAACATAAGTGTACATGTACATGAAAAAAACAGGCGCCGAGCTTGTGACGTATATGTTTAACAAAAAGTAACAAATTTCCCCATTTTTTTTTTTTTGGGCCCAACCGGGCCTCTCAAAAATGCGGGTCTTAAGCAAAATATGTCTTATCTGCCTAGGCCATAAACCGGCGGAGGTTATATTTCATTTTAGCAATTCAATAATCTCTCCAACACGAAAATATCGCCAAAATGGAACCATAACGCCAATACTGGATTTACATGTATATAATGCGCAGCCTCTACAAATATTTTAATACACTACAGCAATAAATTAAATGAGGGGATAACCCTGAATTTGTATATAATTTAGCTACAATATATTCCATTGCATTGATATAACATCTGGTATTTTCCAGATTGTTTAAAATTTTAAATACTTAACCGCGTGAAAGTGAATTCGCGTTAATGAAGGGATGGCCGTACAGAGCGCTTGCAATAAACGTGCCTATAGTAATTTAATAAGCCATTTTACTAAAATCAAGAAATTTGCTTGAATTTGTGGTGATTGTGCTGAAACCGCAGTTGAAACATATTAAAACAATAATGTTATTAACACACGTTGAACTTCAAAATTAAACCTCTTTGGAAATTGCACAATTACCGTAATAATAATTGTTTATTTACATGTAAAAATATTTTTCTTTATTAAAAAATTTGAAAACAAAACTTTAAAAAGTAATTATCAGTTTTAATTTTATACAAAATTATCTGTCAAACTTAATGGTCAGTTAATTGCGAGCGCATCTGCCGGTAATTAGCGAAGGTCGTTGATGTGATTATCGTGAGAGTGTTAATCATTGTTCTCCGGTATAGTGAATCATGTCCGAGTTTTCGCTTTTGACTACATTTTAATAAGACCAGCAGAGATATCAATGAGTTGTCAACAATTTCCGACGCAATTAAACTCGGGTAAAATATGGGTAATTTCACAGCGTCCTTAATACGCAAAATCATTGTTTTTCAAAGCAATTCACGGCTATTTCCGTGACCAGCCATCGTTACATGTTGAACTACCGTACTTGATGGCATTTAATAAACAATATCGTACACTGCAGTAGACATACTGAATACATTTTGCAAAACCTAGTCTCACGCGATGACGTCAGCGGAGTCGGTGACTCGGAACGTCAACCATGTACTGCAACGTTGACAGAGGTTCAAAACCCTTGCCTTAAAAGAGACCACCTTGTGAGAAAAGTTTAAAACTCTCAAATTAAGTTGTCATCTAAGTTTTGAACGTGCAACGCTAAAATATAAAATAAAAAAGCGTCGTTTCAAAAAAAAAAAAAAACTACTTCGGATCATTATGCGCCTTAAATTCAGTTTGCGCTTCTAATAAGTCATTTAAGAGCGTGATTTAAATTTGCTTCATAAGTTATAACTTTAATTTATGCTTTTAGCGTTGCATTTAAGCTATTTACCAACACGTGGATTACGAAATAAGCAGAGGGCGCTAGTGAAGTCAATTGTTACGCTGGTATAAGATAGGGCCAATAAATTATAAAAATTGTTAAGAGATGGGGGAGAGGGGGGACCATTTAAGTCGTGTACATGTACCTCAACTGGCAGTGTTGACCCAGTAAAAGGCTATATGATGCGCTAATGGAGGATGGTAACGAGCGATTATTTTAAAAAAAAAAAATGAGGGAAAAAAAAAAACACCGTTTATTAAAGTAGAAAAACGAAGAAAAATGAGCAAATTACACTTAATTGAAATAATTTGAAGCAAATGAAGGCAAAGATTATTGCGCAGCGCTCATTTTACTCGTGTAAACTAACCATGATCCTCATAAATATCCTTTCTAACACATGTGCAAAGCATGTGCATGTATGACGAGCGTGGTGGATTACGAGAACGCCTAGGCACCTGCAAAAACATGGCAAATATGCATTCTGCTTGCTACCTTTTTGCATTTCATTTGATAATCGCACTTGGCATAATATTATACATACTAAGTCAAGTAAAATGCACCGCAGAAACTATTTGAACACCTACTATATTATATCAGCTACTACAGCGTTCGAAAATATAACTTTAGAGTTTGACGCGAACAAATACAATAATGTGTTTGCATTTACATCCATGCAAAATAAATAACTTACTGTAGCCTATAGTGTTTTCTCAAAAAAATTTTATTGAGAGGAATAAACGTTTTCATAATTCAAACAAACATTAATGCGCGTTGTAGTAAATAATACTACTGTATTAAAAAAACGTTGAATGACCAATTGGGTTATCAATATAATTGTATGGACGCCGTAGTTGTTGAGAAATCTTAAAAAAGCATTATTGTTTGTGTGCGGTAAAACTGGCTTTATTTAAATGATGTGCCAGAACGTGTCTAAATCAAACTAAAAATTTAAAATACTGCAAGTACGAAAAAAAAAATTTTCGATAAGCGAGTAGAAAAAAAAAACGTTCAATATTAATTATTTATAAAATAATGAAAAAGAACTTTCATAATTTATATTGAATACAATCGCGTACAGTATTATAATTGTGCAGTAGCCTAAGAGCGCTTCTGCATTGCGTTTGTAGATGTCAATCAAATTCAATACAAATACAGTTCTCTAATAATATCGTAGATGGAGTTTTAAAACAATACTAATAAATTGTTGATTCCCACAAATTATAGGATGTTCTAATTTGTTTTTTTCAATTTATAACGTCCACTATATTTTTCGATGCATGAAAGTATAATTATAGTTGATGTTAAATGGGGGGTATTTTAAATTAATCAATATTTTTTTTTTCAATTGCAATCATTTTTTTTTTTTTTATAAAAATTTTAATTATTTCAATTAAATTGATTTTATATTTTTTTTATCAAAAAATTTTCTACTTCATTTAATTGTTGCAAAACATCAATGCATTAATTATATTATTAGTTAATGCCATATTGCCATAAAAAAATAGATAAATTATTATTTTGCCCATGTCGTAGAAGGTTATTGTTTTAGGTTTCCAACTGTTATTATTTTTATTTATTGTCGCCCGTCCATTTATTTCATAACTTCGATGCTCGCGCACGCACATTTAAATTCAACGACACCGATTTTCAACACATGGAAAACAAATACTGTACTATATCAACATTCACATAAAAATTTACAGTACTCTCACAGTAAACAATCCATATCGAAACTACACTATTTTAATTTCTTGGAGATCTAAATAACCGGTTGAAGTCAAATCAACACCATCCCCAATTTTTTTTTACTTTTATTAAAAGTTTCACCATTTACAAACAGTTCTATTATTTTGTTACTCAGTGTGTTGTAAGTGTAATGTTTTTTTCTTTTTTTAAACGGAGCCCAAAAAGTTAGTCTCCGCGCACTTCTTAATGGATTTTACACGCTGACGCAATTATCTCGACCGCCATCTACAAATTTGCTTGTCACTGTTTGAAGTTGCAGCTTCGAACTCGATTCTACGCGCAACAACACTGAGGGCAAGATCGTCTTTAAATTATAGCTGTCAGAGAAAGCGAAGGACCTAAGCGGGTAAAATAACAAAAAAAAAAACTAATCACCTTCGGATCATCCATAAAGAAAACTTGTTCTTACAAACATTATTACGATTTAGTTTCGTATTTTTGACGTCTTTCTACGTTTTCGGAACACGGAGCCCTTTGCGTCGACCTCCGAAACTTCAAACGGACCTATTTAGTCATATTGATGTATGAAAGGTGAGCCTGGTAAATGCCCTAGCTGACAAGATGAAAGGGAGGGGCATTTTTTTTTTTTTTTTTTCATCTCTCTCCCCATTTCAAATTCGAGAAATTAAGTAATTTTGAGAAAGAGAGAGCAGAAGAGAGAGAGGAGAGTGATAAGTGGCATGCACGTAGAGTGGCGCCAGTGGGACGGCTCTTCTCAGACTCAAAACAAAAGCCTGAAAACGGGTCTTTCGCTTCTTTTTTTTATGCGTTCGGAGAGCAGAAGAGCAAAAAGACAGAAGCGGCGGCGTCGGCGGTGAGGCTGTTGGCCTGCGCAGTCAAGGCTCGGTGCGGGTACTTGAGTAGAATAAAATTATTTGATGGCGAACACGTACGCAACACGACTTTGGCTCCAACTCCTTTCCACAAAACATATTTAATTACAAAACTATTTCGACAAATAACAAGCTGCAAAGAAATGGAACATTCTGAATCTCGTTAAATAACTGCTGCTAGCGCCAACAATACACTTAACAATTTTGGGTAATTGTCTCTGTTGTCAATGTTCATCATCGCAAAAATTCAAATTAACTTAATTGATCAAATTGTTTTTTGAAGAAATAAACGATATAAAAATTTCAATAACATTTATTTACCGGAAGATCGTAATTACACTAGGTAGCAGAAATATTTTTTTGTAACGCGAAAAAATTTAATTCGAAATAATAGTTCCTGAACGTCTAGGGTAGACAGATATTTTAAAAGGTCGAGATGCATTAGTAGTTCAACCTAAATTTAATTTCTTAAACAAAATATTCAGAATTTTTTTTTTTTTGAGTTTTTTTAATCGAAATTAAGTTGTAACTAATTATTTTACATCTTGATTTCACCGTTAAAAAATATTATCTCACTATTAAGGAAATGTAGGCCTACACGGTATAAATGTTCTAAGCTCAGGGGTAAAAAGATAGATAAAAAGTAACCTGCTAGTTCATAAATTACTTCATATTCAGTAATTCAGTACCTATGTAAAACAAAAGAAATTTTAAGCTACTATGTTATTAAATCATGAACCGTTAATAATAATACAGTAATAATAAAAATAACTTTTGTAATTAATAATTTTAGTAAATTGTTAACAACTCTGGTTATATCTAATTATTTATTGTTAAACAAAGTGAACGTAAAATAATCATTTAATTAAGCTTAAACTGCTAATTAGCTGCCGTTGTAGATAAATTAAATTATAGACCACGGTCAAATTTCTTTTGCAACAAGCACAGGTATAAATTTTTATTCCACGATAAATATTCAGCTCCATTATACAGTATTACAGTATTTCGTGAAAGTAGTATTTTATGTAGTGAAATATTACTCTTGAAATATTAAATTTCATCATGTTACTTAGAACTGTAATTCTATATCTAATTCAGCAATAATATTGTTGAACAATATTGCTAGTACATGTACCGGTATAGGGAATAATTTTAATTAAAAGCTTAGCGTACAAATTATAAGCATTATTTGTATCAAATTTTGCATTTGTTTTTTAAATAAACCAATTATTTTGTTGTTTCTAATTGTTCAAATAACAACAGGCTTTTTCAATAAGCTTTTTTTTTAATCGCACATTTGTCCGACAATGGTTCGCCTTATAATAATTTTATGTGATCTCATTTTGACGTCATGAATGGATTATCAAATATTCAAATATAGCAAGTGGATGGCACTATCATAATGATACATAATATGCATCACGCTTTTACTCAATGCATTATACAGAATAGATAATTATCTCATCTGTTTGACGTCACGAAAGCAAAATTAATGGCCTGTGAACTTATCTATACCCATTAGATTTCAGAATGCAATAAAACCTCAAGGCAGTGGTCTTCAATGTTAGGTCTGGGCAAGACCACCTCCCATCGAAGACCACTCCCGTTTCAAGACCACTGTACGTTCCTCCGATTTTCCCCATTTCAATGCTCCTCTATTAAATTATTAATAGACCACATTGCACCTCTACTGCAAGACCATGACCACCCATTTTACATGGAGATCTCTACTTCAAAACCATTGAGATGCTGCACAGTAGTAGGCCTACATTGCGCGCTAACAAAAGATGATTTTGTGATTCAACATTTGAGGGTTGTTGAGTAAAGTTCTAAATTTTTGATTAATATAATTTTCTTGTACATGTAGTAGAAATACTAGATACCGTACTTCGACATATAGCCTACCAAAATTCCCATTCAAATTTTGGTTTTCTCTGCCTGAAAAAACCTGAAATGACGTGGCTGATTTCCTCCCCAACTTTTGAAAACGCAAATGGTTTGGAAAAACTAAAGTAGAATCAACTTTTGCAAACCTGTTTCCACCAAACCTCTTCTCCCAAGTCGTTTCACTAGTAAAATCTGATTTTTGAAAAAAAGAAGCTAAAATTTTTTTCTTCCTTTCTCTTATAAAAGTCTTTTTTTTTTTGAAAATCAGTAAACTGACGTCACATCATCGCATGTTTTCAGCGGAAACACTTTTGCTAAAGCCAGATTGCAGAAAAGAGATTTCAGTCACAGAGGCTTGGTCGAATAGGTTTCCACTACGAATCAAATTTTAATCGAACCAATTCGGCCAAGCTTCCTTTGACCGAAGTTACTTCCTGCAATTTGGTTTTAGCAAAAGTGTTTCTACTGCAACTTTGGTTTCCTACAGCATATAAAAGACTTTTGATTATCTTTTCAATAATTACCGGGTATGTTTTACAAGTGATTAGTGAACCGACTTTAAAATGAGGTTCGGTGGAAAAGTGGCTTGCAGAAAGTAGAGCTAGTTTTATCGATTGAAACCTGCTTCAAAAGTCCGATTGAAATAAGGCAGACTATTGCATTAATAGAATTTCAGTGATTTGAAAAGTTCTTTTTTGAAAAAACCTTGTTTGAAGTTCCAATTGGAGGCTGGACTATTGCTCCTTCCAATTTTGAAAACCACAATTTTTCATCCACTTTACTCTACACTGTATAGTGATTGTACCGGTACAGTAGTTGTTTTTTGCGGATGGCATGTGAAGATTGTTTTCAATGGTCTGAGAATATAGCGCAACATTAAGAAGAGTTTTATTTTTCTACGAGTAATTTACACGAATGTCGTTTGCGTTCATTCTTGCAATATTAATTATCATTTAATTTACACATAATACATTATTAATTCCATTTAACCGCTTAATTATTTGTGTTGTGTGAAAGGCGAATTATTCAGGTTAAAGGTTCATTTTTTTAATTTTTTTTTTATTATTATTTTAATAAAATAAAAGCCATAAATTGGTCAAAAAAAATATTTGGCAAAAGAATGTTGAAGAATAATACGCGCCATAAGTTCACAATAAATTTATTTCTTTACGCTGAAAACTAAGTCTTAAATTTAAAAGTTGTAAGAAGAAGAAGAAAAAAAAAGTTGCAATGAGGGAACGAAAGAATCGCAAAAACAAAAAAAAAAGTTGAAAGTATAACAACGCCGTAATTCACATTTTCGAATAAAATCGCCGTGACTTTATGAAGTTTAAGTGGAGTTAGTGGCCACAGAATTATTAAGGATAATTATCCAGGAATGTTCATCAATCGGCGAGAGCATAGGAGCGAGCAAGCAAGCCAGCGCGGTCTGGCTCTCTCGGAACATGATTTACGTTTTTGCATTCTTGTTTGCCTTTACAGCATTTCCCTTCCACCCATTTTACCATCTTCCTTTTTTTCTTCTTTCTTTCTTTCCCGATCCGAACCTTAATTCTTAACTCGTAACTCAGTTTTTATTTTTCATTTTTTTACACTGCTTTGTTTTATCGAACCGAAAGATAAAAGATACAGCGATATTCTAAACAAAACATTAAAGAAAAAAAATAGTTTTCTGCAAACAACATCGGCGACTGGTGGCTCTTGAGTCTTGAGAGATAATCGCAGACACTTTGTAAATTTTTGATAACAATCTCAAAACTAATTATCTTATAAAAAAAAAAAAAAAAAAAACATAAAACTAATAAAAATTAGTTTATGATAAATTTTTAATCGAGAATTGCGTTGTTATTGCGAATAGTACGGAATTCCTCTAACTTGATGGAATGCTTCATTAACACTTTCAAACTTTCTTTTATTTGAAAACGAAAAAAAAATAAATTCAAATTTAAAAGTGAAAACTAATTAAGTGAATTAACGTAATTTTTTCACCTACTTCAACGCGTGATTAAACCTCCCAAAGAAAAAAAAAAATACCGGTACAGAATTCAACGCTTATTTGAAAATATTGTAGAGCTAAATTTCCTAAACCATCAGTGTTAATATTGAATTCGATTTCAAAAATTAATAACAAAAACCATAAAAAAAAAAAATTAATAAATACACGAACAATAAAAATAATAATTTTAAATATTATGCAAGTTGAAATTGACCATGCGCGTAGTACTAGTGATGATGTGAATCTGCCATTCGTTACTCGTATTTACATACCCTTACGTGTATTCTACATATTTTTTTTATTGTTAAATAAAAGTTGGGTTAGCAATAAATTTGTAATAATTTCACGTTGTCTGCGCGCATTTGACCGTACGCGAGAGAGGAAGAAAAGCGGTTGAGTGTAAAACACATTTTCAACAAGATTTATGTCTATCTCGGTAACCTTTTCAAACGCCCCCATTGGGCTAATAAAAGAACGCAAGATCGAATAGCATCTTTTTCCTCGTAACAATGAGCGGGTAAAAAGAGGGTGGACCGGGTTCGATTAGGATGCAAAGGCAAAAACAAAAACAAAAACAAAAAAAGTAGAGGAGAATGTTTATCGCTTAAAGTCGAAGGTGATGCCAACATAACGATTTATGAACGGAGAAATTTGGGATAATAAAAATGCCCGAAAATGCCAAGTGGCGTTTGCGAGAGCAAAACTTACAAGTGAAAGTTTATACTGTACCGTAATAGCGATGAGAAAATAATAATAATAAAAAAAAATAGGAATAGTTTAGTAAAATTTCTAGCAAAAAAATGTCTCGCAATATATTAAACGAGCTTCAAAGTTAAGGGCGGGGTACGGATTAAACGCTACCAAAATGTTTTCATCTGATACATTTTCACGTCGCTAGATTCTCCATCGTTTACTCTGGAGAAGCCAGTTTATTACCCTTACTTATGCCAGTCTATATTTTAAAACGCATACCCACGCAATGGGAGTAAGTGTCATGTTCTTGCGAATCAATTTGAAACCAAAATAAAGATTTGTAATATAATTATGTACATGTATTTTTGTTATATAAAACAATATAGAGTTTGCGATTAAGTTTATTTTGCTCAACCTTATGCTCAACTCCACTTCTTATGTCGTAAAAATTTGAATTTTTAAGTTTATTTTTTTTAAAAAAAATTAATTATTCCTAAAGCGGAAGTAAGCAAAAATACAAACATACTTTTTTGCATAACTTTCTTATTACATATGACGTCATAAGCATAAGAAGGCTTTCACTTGTGCATTATTCGGTTGCTCAGTGTGCTTCTTTTAAATTTAAACTAAGAAAATAGAATATTTAAAATATACAAACTTACACTACGTCTTAATTAATAAAAAATGTTATCCTTATCACAGAATAAATTACGATATCAAAAGACAAAATTATTGAAAAAACAGATTTAGTTATTATATCTATGATAAAATATAATAATATAGAAAAGTAATTAAGATGCTTAAAAAAGCTTTGAAATAATAAACCTGCGGGTACATTTTAAAATTGAATGTTTGCGTTTAAAAAAAATTTAATATACCGTACATGTAAATGTTATTTTATAAATTATTATAAATAGGTCGACTGGCATCATTATGCAAAATATTTCGTTTCTTTTTAATATGCAAATTAAATTTAGCCTACTATTGAAAACCACGCCTGGCGCCATTCTAACAAATCAATATTTTTATTTATTTTTTTAATACAGAATTTGATATTCAGAGACTGCTGATAAAAAAAAAGTTATTTGAATTCTTCCATAAAATTTTAACACAGTTTTAAAACTAGTTCTTACACAGTCCAAACCAATTAAAAAAAAACTTAAAATTTTCCCCTATAAATGTACATGTGTACCGGTAATTAAATACTGTACATACTTCTACTTCTATTTGTTTTTAACGTGCGTAACTCTCGCGCTAATTACACTTTGCAGCTAAAAACCAAGAAAATAAAACTATTATTTAATCGATAATACTTCTTTGGAAAACTGTCGTACGGATACATCAAAAATTTAGTGCATTGTATAAACACAGAGAGTTATTGATTCCCGGTATTTATTGAAAAGAATCAATTTCTTTATCAACCAGATGGCATAATAGTTCGGTCCAAGTTTCTAGCGTGTGTTTGGTGTTCTTTTCTAAAGGAGCTTAATGTAAGTATAGAAGGACCCTACCATTGAGATTTCATCATGTTTCATCGCGGTTTCCAAAATAATTATTATCGTAGGTTCGTAAATACAAACCGCTAATAGGAACCATCTGTTTGCCTAAGCTGTTGAGAACGCACCGCGCGCGATAGCCCTAGTACAGTAGTAGCATCGACATAACTGTAATACACTACTACGGTATATATGTTATTTTTTATTGTATAAAAAGCATACAATAAGTTAGTGTGTGTATCCATCATGCTTAGAGAACGCCATTCACAACAATACCGCTTCACGTTGTGATTTTTTTTATCCTCTGAACGCACGTGCCAGCATGTTCTATTAGGAGCAGGCGTGGCCAAGAGTGACGCGTCTCCACAGGGGTCTTTCATCTTCCCCCTGCTGCCTCTTCTGCAGCTCCTCGCCACAATTAACAATTCCCATATTGATATAAATTAACCTTCCCTTCATCACTCCATATTCCTTCCGTCGCTGCTTCCAAATTCTCTAATTTCAAACTCCTGATTTAGATCAACAACAATGGTCACACTTTTTCATCCCGGCAACTCCCACCTTTTCCCTTCTTCTCGAGTCTCGGGATTACCCTAACCTCCACTGAAGGGCTTCACTTAATCCACCTTTACATGTATATTAAACAATATAAGCTACGCAATTGAACCATTGTTGGGGTATAAGACTTTTTTTTTTTTTATATAAAAAAATAAATAAAGTCTAAAAAATCAATTTCCGGTTCTAGTTTGAATTAAAATTATAATTTTAAATATCATAACATTATCATTATAGTGCATAATGATAGCAATTATTATCAAATATGTTATCTATTGCCATCTGCGATCAATCCATTTTGTCAAATATGCAAATTCAATCAACTTTTGAAAGAGTGACAACTTTAGGAAAATATTAATTATGTTGAAATATGACATTCTTTAAACTTTTTCCGAATGACAACCTAAAATGAACAAAAATTCATTATATTGAATAGGCGCTGTAATAATGGGGTAGTACAAAATATTTTATAAAAGTAATATTTTTTTCGTGTTTAAAAGGGAATGAACCTAGCGACTCCGTAAATGCTGTCATTGTGATCCTGAAATTTTACTAGTTTTATCTAGGCTACATTACGTGGCGGAAGATTACGATAGAACATTTTCCGTTGTTAAGAAATACTTCCCCGGGAAAACCCTAGTAAAGCCCAAAAATTTCCATTTTCTATTTTTGATGTATTAATATTTTGTAATTTTCATCGAAAAACATTTGATATTAAACTTAAGCCCAAAATACAATACTTTTAGAAATAAAATATTTTAAACGGAAAAAAATATATATTATATATTTATTATTATTATATATTATAAAGGAGTGCGCGACGCAATATTATTACGATTTGTATCGTTAACGATTTTCTTCTTTTCCTTTCGTCTTCTATTTGTTGATTCTATATTTTTAAAACGTCGATTTATCGAACAATCAAATTGCTAAGTTTACATTTGGTATTTATTTCACATGTTTCAATGTTTGCATCTAAAATCGATTCCCCAAAAAACTTCGTAACAAAAAGATATCTTCAAATAAAACTAAATAAACTTTACTGCATCGTTTGGATATTCGGTATCTTACTAAACTAGAAGCCCGGTAATTGGAAATAATTGGTACCGGAACCCGTTCGGATTGGTAAAAATTTTAGATCAACGGGGGGCTGACATCAGAAAGTAGTTTACTGTATTTTGGTTACCGTTGACTATGAGTGTTTATCCAACTTTATAGAAGGCAAAAATAAAATTTTTTTTTAAAAAAAAAAAGTCAAAGAGTAATTTATAAAAAAAAAAAACTTAATTGTATAATTAGAAGTAAAATAATGTTCTATGAATCTAGCAATAAATAAACTTAAAATAATACCGTATTAATATTGGCTATGCAGTACCCTATTCAGATAGCCATATTTTAAAAATCGAAATTTATTAGGTATATTAAAAACTTGGGGCATACTGACTACTGATTTAACTCGGGGAGCAATGGGCACATTATTTTCTACCGTCTATGGAGAAATAATAAGCAAAAGTTTATACAAAGTTTGAAAACAAAATGCGTCTGCGGTTTGTCGAATCCAATCACAGTTTTACTATACATGTACTCCCCGCTTATCCTTCTCAGCGGGATATTTAATGTTTCAAATATTAGTTGGAAAGTATCGTCTGTGGCGGTGAGGGTACTTAATGTGAAAGGACCTCCCGCTCCGTTACAAGTACGGAAGAGCAGAACATACAAATGCGAGTGAATTAAACCGAGTGGAAAAACGTCTCATCGTATGCATTCACCGTCTCTCTCTTTCCCTCTCCCTCGCTCTCTACCCTGAATGATAGAACTTTTGATTAAAACGCGACATCCTAGAATAAAGATTTGTACTGAATAGATACCGGCGTAATATGTCGTCCCTATACCGCTCCATGATAATGAATTGTAGCGACTGCTAAAACTAAACCGGCTTATTCCAAGTAAAACAGAGAGTTGTAGGAGTAAATAATAGGGAGAAAGTGGAAAAAAAGATGAATCGCCTATTTGAATGAAGGATAGATAACAAGGAAGAGGCGTGTCTCATTTCTCAACCTTATTACGGAGGAAATCAAAGCAGCGGAGTTGAGCACACGCTGATGAAATATTTAAAAATAATTAATTGTCATCGAGATTGGGTGTCTCGCGTTCTGACATTTTCCCTATAAAAACTCGACTATTGCTGTGTGTGTGTTTGTTTTTTTGTAGTTTTGGAGATCTTCGGATCTACTTTTAGGTTTGTAAATCATGAATCGCAGTCGCGCGGCTATAGCAACCAGTAATTACATATTTTTTAGCGTTGCACCTACTGTTTGACGAAATAGTTTGCCTGTATTGTTAAATTTTATATCAATTTAGATTTTAGAATAAATTATTGCTAATATTTGGTAAATACAATGGAATCTCAATTATTCGAGTATTTGTAGACCGAGCCAACTTTGGACATCCGGAAATCTCTTATCGATATACGGTATAGGATACCCAGTAGGGGAAAATAAATATTTGCGATTTATTTTCCAGAATAATAGTATTTTTTTTTTTTTATAAAACTAACAAATCCATAAACTGTAGCAGCTTAAAAGCACTCTTGTGTTTACTGTTCTGTGTACATTTAAAATAATCCTTTGCAGCCAAAGCGTTTTAATATTAGCACTCGTACATTACAAAATATTTCGAAATGAATACAGTATAGGGCCTACTGTAAAATTTTTAAACATGAAAGTAATTTTTTTAATAACCCATAATTATTTTACTCATTCATGCACGGAAAAGTTAAATCTACTGATAGAAAATGGTAGTGTTTTAACTTATCTTCGAGATTTACATTACGTGGTTCCTATACAAAATTGCATTTTTTTTTTTTTGGAAACGTATCTAAGATATAAGCGACTATGATGTAAGTTCATTATTGATACCAAATTGATATTTAATACACATAACTTTATTTATTTATTTTTTGGTGTTAAACCCTTTATCTATAACTATTCCTACAGTATTTCATCGGTTTTCGCAGCGAACGATTTCTGTTACTTAAAAAAAGCAGCCATTCGTAGTTTAAACAAAAATACATCTTCAACCAAACAGGTTTTTAATTTTTTTTAATTGACTGGCCGTGCAAACAAATTCATCATGCATTTTTTTAAAAAGATGTTTCCATAATAACATCGAGTTACGTAGATCCAGTTAACATCATGTTTATGCATCTTTGCTAATTAACCATGTAAATAAATTGTTTACTTGTGCGCGCATGTCACTAACCACGAAGCCCGAGATTCTTTAATTACATAGCAAAAGTGCTGTCATAAGAGTCTTAATGGTAGTAATTAAAAATATCATTTTTTATAATAATTTTTAACCGCATAACGTAAAACGTAAACATTTCACGTGCGTTTTACTTTCCAAATAATAATTTTTCCCCATCGAAAAGGTCAATGCCTATAGCCTACTCCTATTGCGAGCGCAAGGAGTAGGTTAATATTCAGTTTCGAATTTCCGAAACGATGAATAGGAAAGAGTTTCAATATTAATGACTAGTCTAACTCCGGCTCATTTGCATGTTATTGTCATCTTTCATCTGTATACTCGTCCGATTTACTTCACCGAGTAACATTGATTTGTCATTCATGGCATGTTTTGCGCGCAGCCGACTGCGCATCACTACTGTATCTCATTCTCTCTCCCATCTTCGCATTCGAATCAATTACACTCGGCGCACTACTCAACTTCCTCCAAGGGCACTCGAGCCGAAAATTTATCCAGGGACTTTTCATTACACCCTCTCGTTTCATCTCATATCTTTGCACGCGCGCGTGGCCAACTAATAAAGTCTACCAGGTGTCATTATCGAAAGGGTGTCTTTTCAATAATAAGCGCTACTAAGTTTTAAAAAAAATTTGATTGCAAATACGACTTATCTCGCAATTCAAACACGATTTTTTTTTTTTAATTTAAACAAATACCCGTCGACTACAAATTAGAACCTAAAAAGATGCAGTACAATCTTTTGGCACACAAAAACCTTGATTATTCTAATAAAAAATAATTACAGTACATGTATGTAATTCCAAGTTTGTTTTTTTTTTGGAAAGGCTTTGGAAATTTTGAACAACTTTAAATCCAAGAAAAATATTGCATCATTTTTTTTTTTTTTTTGACCACATGCGCTGTCTTTTCGACCAGACATTTTCCTCCACATATGAATTTTCCGGTAGGAATTTATTGTAACTATAGAAAAAGAAATTGATGTGCAAATATTCCTATTAATTTAATTTATTCCTCAACGAGTCAACGTTAAAAAAAAAAAAAAAAACTACCGGTAAATTTTATTTAAAAAAGCAACACATTTGTTTATTTTATTGCTCATAATTTTCTACGTTCGATGTGGCTCTTTGTTAGTTTTCCAAATTAAATAAAAGACTATCAAATTACGATTTTTTCCAGTTCTTTAACCAAAAAAAAAAAAAAAAAACTGCAAAGTACGACTCTGGAAGTTAAAATTGTATAGAAATTAGTTTTGACTTAATTCTGCCATTTTTTTTTTCTATCACGCTGCATTCACATTGTTCGAATTTCCCCCAGTCAATAAAACATGTGGACTCGCGCTGCACGAAACGAACCCGTAAAATGTACACACTGTGCGCGGCCGATCTATTAGTCATATGATAACCGTCATTATTATCATCTGTATATAAATGATGCATTCAATGAAAGAGAGACGAAGACGACAAAAAAAAAAGCTCATTCATGAAGTCTCGTGCTGCGTACATTTGCATACGCTATGATCTCTTCCCCGCAGCCCGACTAGCACGAGGGGGGATGGGGGGGGGGGGGGAGCAGTCGTCGATGAATATAACACTGTGATCATGATGACCCTTTGTGAATTGAAAATGGGAGAAAGGGAGACATTGAAAGAGTGATTTTCTATCATTATAGTTCAACTTAATTCACGGATGAGAGATATTCCAAAAAATTAGCCGCATTTATCTTGACATTGGCAGAAGATTGTCACTTAATTTTCGCACGTGTATGCAAAAAATGACCGAGAAGCCGCATCTCAATTTACCGTATCAAATACGCTCGCTTCATATTTACAATACGTTTCGATTGCCATTAGCCCGTCCGAGTTACAGTATTTGCGCGAGGGGTAGAGAGAGTGATAGAGGGGGGGGGGTCATCAACACTTCCGGTCAGTCATAACAGGACAACTGATCCTGCTCAAGTGCGGTTGATGTCAACAGTCGATGGAGCGGAGTACATCATTCCCTTTCCAAACGAATGCTCCATTACCACATCTCTTCTCGCTCATTACCATAATTATTATCCTATTCGTGTATGTTATCCACGCGGTCAATAATAGAGTTTCAAAAGTGAGTTTATTAAATTACTAATTTTATTAAGCTCATTTTCTAGATTTTTCTTAATCTATTCATATTTTTGCGTGTCAATAAACTAACGTGAAATTAACATAAGACTGTGTGTGTGTGTGGTTTAACGGTTGGTGCTTGAGAGTTAGTGACTTTTAATTGCCCGTTTATTCAAATTAATTGCATCCGGCACCAAAAAAAAAAAAAAATGATAATTAAAATAAAGAAGTTGGCGTTTGTGATTCATCAGCATAATAATTAACGCCGTGCATCGCGTTTTGTTTTTTCTTTCTGTTGAAGGTCATCAAATTTTAGAGAGAAAAAAAAAAATTGCCGTAGAAATAATTTTTTCATAACTACCGAAAATAACCAGAAGAAGAAATTAATTTTTTTTTTTGATTGTTTGAAGAATGGGCACACTACTTTATAAATACTTAACACATTTACTAATTGAATTTAATTAAATATCGTAGCCGACTTTATTACGCTGACTAAAATAATAACGATACAAGTTAATAAAATTATCAGTATTAATAACCGTTCTATTAATTCGAGTCAAATATAACCGTGGTTCACACATTGACTTCCATGTAATGAAATCAGACATTTTTTTTAATTTGCCGTTAACAATACTGTAATGTAAGTCTAATTGACCTTATAATGCAGTAAGTAACTAATTTAGAATTTGATTTTATGTTGCTCGACCAAGTTAAATCGCTCAGCGAAAACCATTTTTTATACGGGGATGCAAAGCTTTTCACACTTGGCTGAAAAGCCAGTATTTATTTTTTCTAATGTCGATTAAAATAAATCCCTCGTAATTGATAGCACAAATTATTAATTCGTATTATATCACTAGAAGGATATCCGAATTTCCCAAACAAGTCTATCATTGTTCACTAGATGGCAAATTTCAATGACATAAATTAGTTTTTGGAGTCATTTGCCAGCATGTATTTGAGCGTGAATAACATAAAAATACCGACGATAACAAGTTCCACCGGCACCGTTATTAAAGAGCACCAAAATTTAGAAATTGCATTTTGTTGGGGGGTTTTTTTTTTAAAAAAAAATTAAAAACAAGGAGAGAGGGGCGCAAACTTATTAATTAAAAATAAAAATCGTTTTCAAACTTACCCCGCCATTGGATTCTTATTATTCAATCAGATCTCGCTTTGCATCCTATACAGTATACGTTTCCTATAAAATAAACAAAAAGTGAATAACAGCGCCCAGCAGGAATTAGAAAAGCATGTAAATACAGTACAAATAATACCGTTTCACACTACTATTTTATACCAATAAAATTCCTCTATCAACACATAAAAATAATCGAAAAAAATTCTAAATACAGAATCGTAACAATATTGGTCGCATAACTATTTAATAGCGATCCACCTTTAAAGTGTATAGGCGTTACTTAATAAAATTCGTTGAAAAACAAATACATTAAAATAAAAATAACAGAATCCTACCAAAAAGAAAAGAATTTTGGCAAAGGCGCAAGTTCAAAAATAATGCTAGTTGCAACGCCGAATGTACCATTTGAGGGGTATAATTATTATTGAGTAGAGAAGCAAAATTTATGTCTAGGTGTATTCAGGAACTAAAACAAAGCACCGAAATTGATTTGAATTTAATAGTCAAACAGTACTAGGAATCAGTGGCGTAGCTAGGGGGGGTGCAGGGGGAGCGGTCGCTCCCCCTGTCTCCATTTTCCAGAAAAGAGGGCCT
>JAQGAZ010001112.1:0-36382 GCA_034692225.1 Polydesmus complanatus | reverse complement strand
CCCGCCCCCCCCCCCCCCCCCCCCCCCCCCCCCCCCCATTCTTAGGGTACCTTTCTGGCGGTAGGGGAATTAGTAGTACTGTACATGTACTCTCGAGAACTTTGTACAAATTTCCTGTTTAGTAAAAAAAATTTTAAAATAAATATTATGGGTTTTGTTTCCACTAGAGAGATAACTGTAGTTATAGATTCTAGAAGAACGATAACATGATGTGATTGTAAATTTCGTTTTTATTAAAGTTTAGTGTCCTTGGTTTGGGGGTAATTACTCATTAGATGGCCTACTCCTGACTCGATTTTTTTTTGTTTACACTTCTACAACATAATTTCTACAACGCGGTGTTACACGAGAACTGATAAAGTTTTTCTAAGAAATAATAAATTTTAAATCACTTGAAACACAGAACTTTTAGTGTTTTAAAAGAAGCGCGTTAATCGAGGGATTTAATGAAAGATAAATAATGTTCCAAGGGGATAAAATTAATGTTGCTCCGGTAACTTCCGGCTCCGCTAGAAGCGTTTTTCGAGGGAGGCGTTGTTGCCACAACATTTAATTTATTTGAAACTTCGCAATCTGTGTATTTTGGTTGTTAATTTATGGTTTGGTGAATTAATTCTATTAAGGTTGTCATTGAATTTCGCACATGTGTTTTCTTCCGCGTGACCTCTGACCTGCGTGTACGGCGCATGTGAGGAAAGCAGGGAGAAAGGGGTGCACCCGGTTCTCATGGACCATGAGCCAGATCACGTTGCTAAACCGTAGCTCACAACTAGTATGTGCTGGTTTTAGCCCGGCTTGGAGCCCTCGGGCGTATTTTCTCAATAGCGCCACTTTCAAAATGGGAAGATGTAAAAAAACAAACGACACAAATTACTAATTATTTTTATAATCAAATTGCCGGTACTGTGGTTACATGTGTTTTTTTGTTTTTTTTTTACAAATTTGATTGTAACACAATGCTCAATACTGTATGGGAGTCTAGCACACGATTCAAGATTAGGCTGCTTATTCTAGATTTCTAAATCCGGTGGCAATAAAATATTATTCATAACTGATGCACGAGACGCTTAGAGTGCTAAATTATAGTTAGCGATGCACTAATTAAGTCTAATCATTAGTTGGTAATGAACGCCGCAGCTGTTGAGAAGTTGTCAAAACGCACGCACAACGCAACGAGCGTAATAATAAAATTATTTAAAAAATGTGTTTACACACATTTTCAATTGGCCTATTTGCTGGCCATCTTGTTTTTCGCTTGGGAAAAAAAAAATTAGCAAACTCCTTGCCGAATTGGAACACTTAAAAGAATATTATTACGCGTCTATATCGTTTAAGTTAAGTGCTCCTGAAGACGTGACGAAATGTGTAACTGGCAATTGGTTACGTGTGTTCTCTCTATTATTTAAAACTTTTTGATTAAGTTTAATGAGGTTTCATTCGGCCAATTCACGATGTACCTTTCCTAAATTATTGCTTTTTTGGTATAAAATAATAAAAATGCACGAATCAAAAATGATTTTAATAAAAAGTAAATCAGCGAGTGGCAATTCAATTTTAGATTAAAACTATTAAAAAAAAAAATACTGTACTGTGATTTAATTTTTGCGTAATTTATTTATTTTGTTTATTTATTTAGGATGAATGACGTCACAAGTATGAAGGCAAGATGACGTTGCGTAAGAGGAGAAGAAAAGGGAGGCTTAGGGATCTGTTTTAGGTAAGTTTGATTTTCATGTGTTCTTAATTTAAGCGTGGGGGGAGCTCTCTTATCAAGGGGATAATATCAGTCGAGAGAGAGAGAGATAGATCAAGGATGGATTCGTACAGATGGATCCACCAAACTTTCTCTTTCATCAATTCGATAAGCTACGGGATCGGAAGTACTTAGCCTAGGGGAGTGTGCAGGGGCGTGGTTTTGCCTGGGGAAAGAAAAAAGGTCGGTTTAGAAGGTAGAAGGGCCGGATGTTGCAGGTCTTTAAATCGAGATTAAATTAAGAAATTTAAAAAAAAATAAATTTGATGGATATTTAGTGTTATTTACGCCTCATTTTGCGTTAATCGGGCTTTACTAAAATTAATCTTGTTTGAGAAAATTTAATTTGTATAAGGAACGGGTTTTGTGTGGCAAGTAATGATTTGAACTACGTTAAGTGCTCTTTATCTAGATTAAAAAATCATATTAAAGTATCGTTTTTTAGAGAACTCAGTTTGTGAACGGTGGTATGTTGTTACCAAAAGGCGCTTAAAATAAAAGTTAAACGAATTTGTGGGTCTGCGCCCGTGCTGTGCTGTCCTGTCCTGCACGTGAGCCCGTTCAATTGACAGCCGTGTATATCGCTTTATCTCTGTGATTTTTTTTTCGGATTCGTATTTTATACGGAGTAGTTTTCATTCTGTTAGATTTTTTTTATCTGGCAACGTTGGCCATCAATAATTCCGGTGACGCTACCCTGCCTTAACGGGGAGGTTCCGGTGCGCATGCGTCTTTCTTTTCTCATGCAAATTCGCCAATTGTAAATGCGGTTTTTATTCTAATTGCTCGGCGAACATTAATGCTGATTTGTCGCGCGATTTCTGTCGTTCAGCGACTTTTAGTGTTTGCTCAACGAGGTTATTAAATTAAAATCGTGCGTGTCTGACGCTGAAGGGCGCTGCGATCGGCGGGAGAGGTATTAATTGCGCCGAAATGAATGTGGAAAATAGCGTTTAGCGTTGTTTACATCGCACTCCATTACCGTATTTCACAAACATTCGAGTAAATTTGGAGGGTGCACTTATTGTTCGGAGTGTAATCTTCATTTAAGCGAATTTAAATGCGCGTTTAACATGGTTCTTTTGGGTGATTAATGCTGGAAAAACAGATGTCGGTATAACGAATTTTTAAGGAAAAGATTAATTTCACATTTGCAGAATAAAATAATTTAAACGGTAAAGAAGTGCGAAAGTCTTACTATAGTGAAATTTTTAATACTGTACAGTACTATAATACGGTTTTTTTTTGGGGTAAAAAAACCCGTATTTTAACAAATTTACTATTTAAAATTTGATGTAAAATGCAGTATCTACATTCAAATAAAAAGTCACATTATTATTTTTATTTTTTTTGTTTGTGACGTAATTTGTTTATTTCCAGTTGCATTGATTCACGTATGTTGATCGGAAGTGTGAGGCGGAAGTGTGTGATTGTGACTATTAATAAATCGGCACATGAGCCTGAGTGTGTGTTTGTGACTGTCGAGTGACTAAAATGTGCTCATCTTTTTCAGCGTTTTTCGCTGTAATTTACGGCGTTGATTTCGATTAATCATCGTCGAGAGTGAGATGGCGCTGCATACCAGATAGATGGCGAGGCAAACGCAA
This sequence comes from Polydesmus complanatus, assembly GCA_034692225.1. Lineage (NCBI taxonomy): Eukaryota > Metazoa > Arthropoda > Diplopoda > Polydesmida > Polydesmidae > Polydesmus > Polydesmus complanatus. Next base: position 33,022 of record JAQGAZ010001112.1, on the reverse strand, counting down.
CGAGTGTGAATTTATTAGTAAGAGTGCTTTTTTAATAAGAGGAGTATTTTATTTCTTTTTCACTTAATTACTTTTTGTTTGGTAAATTTGCATACAAATTTTAGCTTTTTGTTTTGACGAAAAGCGCTTTTTAACCGCGTTTTACGAAGCATCCGCGCTGGAGAAAGTAACTGTTCTCTCCTCTCTTTCTCTCTCCATCTCTCTTTGGGTGGAAGCTGGTGCAAATATTGCTGTCTTTTTCGAATCAAAATAAAGGGAGCGATTGTAATCCTCTCCAAATAACCTCGAATTTACGTTTCTTCGGTTTAATTTTTACTTTTCCCGAATTAAACGTTTTATCGGTTATTTTTTTTAGCTTTTTCCAAAATTTTTACTGCGGTGATTTTTTAGTCTTTCCAAATTTTGTGTTTTGAGTTTTATATCAGGGTTACAGTGTACCGTAGTCGTTTATAGCATTTTCTTCAGATATTACAATTTATAAGATTAATATTTATTTTTTATTTATTGTGTTGTTTTTCCATATATATTTTATAATATTATTTCTGTATTTTTTATTGTTATAACTATAAGCGGAGGAGGGGTTTTTTTTTGTTCACAGTTTAAAAATCAAAATGATACATAGCTACTGTACTTGTTTTTTTTTTACTTAAAATCTTGTAGCTTTGCTATATCAATACAGTAATTTCTTTCCAGAGTGAGTACATAATGAGAGCGCTGTATAAATACTTGATTTGTGCAAACGCAGAATCGAGGTTTGCCTTAGTCTTTTGGGATGCGGACATCTATTTAATTCCTCATGGCTTACGTGGGCTGAAGGGGAGGGGATGGTGAAGGGCGTTGAGAGGGTGGTAAGAGAGTACAACTGTTACAACCTAGATTTCTTTTATGTTCTCTTGCGATGGTCCATTTTTCAATCAAATGATAAAGATCTTTTTTCGGTGCTCTCTCGCTCTCCGCTTTCTATTTACCACCCACTTCCACCCACCATTAATATCGGGGGTCTACCGCTAATGGTTACGGCTTCGGCCACTAGGATTGCGAACAGCGTGTACCGGGATTTAGATTTACTTGTAGGATTTGAAATATTTTTTCTTTCTGGCTTTTAAAATAAATAGTCGTCTTTTTTAAAGCGCAAAAACTTGCGCACAGGAAAACGTTTTCTCTTATAAAATATTATTACAGTTTTTAGTTTATATTTACAGTACTGTAGTACTTGGTTATAACATCATACGATCTTATAAAAATTGTCATTGAGTCAAATCTGTTAATCATTGCTGCGCTGCGGTAACGTCAATTTTTAATTGGGAGGGCTCATACAAAATAAAAACTGGTGGCTATTTTAGTAAAGAATATCTATTTTTCAAATTTTAATTTGTTTTTTTTAATACTGGTAACGAAGAAAAAACAAATGTGCGACATTTTGTAAAAAAAAAAATAAATTTGGAAAATCGATGAAGTTTTATACCTTATAAATTGAATATGAAAAGTCGCTCGATGGTTTGTGACTCTTTCTTTTTTAAGCGCTCCGTACGGCGAAATCCGTTAATATTGGGTTTAAATTAATATTCATTTGAAATTTCAACCTTGTGTTTTTCATGTAAAACGAAAAGTGGGGTAGAGACGACTTTCGCTATTCCGATCACGATTTGCGTCTGATTAAAATGGTGAGGGACGATTTGAAAGGTGTCATCTCCAATTATCTCCGCGTTTACAGCGAAAACGTGCCCTTCGATCTCCCATCTACTCGGAATTACCCAGAAAAAACGAGAGATGAGGGGGCGGGACTTAAGGGGTGACGCCGGGCTTTTTTTATTAATAAGTACACCCTGTAAATTTAATTTATTTTAAACGTGCCAAACGCGTAATTTGTATGTCACAGCTGACGAACAAAAAACCACTTCCGTTTTTTTTTCTTCTTCTTCTTTTGATTACGTGGAAAAATTTTAATTTTTTGGATTGGCAATATTATTAATGTTGTATATATCGCTTTTAATTCGTTGTCGATGATAATTAATCAATAAAGAACGCTATAAATATTTTAATTAAATTTATAAATATACAGCGGTGTAAAGCAAAAATGATACACCACAGTAACACCAGCGTTTAACAACTATGCATGCAGTTAAATCTTTAAATTGAAAGACAAAAAAAAAAAAAAACCCAATTGTAATTGTAATTGAATTTGAAATATTTTGCAATACAGTACAGTATTTATTTAATTACATTTAAATTATCAAATAAAAAAAATCTTTAAATCATAAAATATTTGTGGATTCAGATAAATGGTGGATTTACTGGATTGTGCATCGAATGAACGAACATCATCAGTAATGTGCTTTACTGAGAAAATAAATTAAAACAGCTTATTTAAATCGGGTAATCATGGATATCCTGGATTGAGGTGAATGTAGCACGTGTACATGGATGGAGCAACAGTGTTCTAGAATGAATTTGAGAGCTTTTAGTAGCAGTAATTCTCGTTTATAAGGCGGACGTTTATTTTAGGTTGAATATTTTAGTTCGCTTAGTTGAAAGCGGTTGGGTGCAAGCGGGAAGCGAATTTGAACCGGAAGTGAGGTTGAGTCACGTTGACAAGCTGTCAAATTTGATATCGTTTTCACCTGTGAATTGGTTTCTTCCTGAAGTCATACATTTAAATTTTTAATGCCAGTAAACGAGTCGAAATAGAAATTTGAATTTTTTAAAAGAAAAATTTTGAATTTTGAAAAGCAAAAAGCGAGTCATAAAATAATATTGTAATAAATAAAATAATAACTTAAAATGAAAACTTAATTGACTTTAAAGATGAAACTTTTTAATTTATTTCAAGTCAACGTTAAGTCAACTATGAGTTTTGAAATGGAATTTCTTTTAAAAGAAATTTGATAAAACACTTTTAATTTATGAGTGGAAATTTGAATTTTAAAATGAAAATTTGAATATTAAAAATGGGAAATGAGTTTTAAAATTAAATTTTTGAATTTTATATTTACGGTAAATTAATTAACGTGCTATAATTCAAAACTTTAAATTTTTTAAATTATTGCAAAATTAATTTTAAAAGTGAATATTTATATTTTTGAAGTTATTTTTTTTTCAAATAAAATTTTTTTTATCTGTTTTATTTTATTTTAACGAATTTTTATTGGCTTACTTCCTTTCGTTCATTATACTCGTACATTAACTTTCACCATGCTAAGACAATCCGCCATTTTATTTCGTTTAATTTCTTAATTAACTTTATTATAACGAAATATTGACAAATTTTTCTGTCAGCGCAGAATAGGAATAATAATAATTGCGTCGTATGTTTTTAAGCGACTGTCAGCAGCGCCATCTGTCACAATAAGTTAGCGCATTTCATGTGCTTTAAAAATGGAAAAGTTGGCTTAATCTGACGTCGCACGTGAACGACGAGAGCTGCGCGCGTGCGTTGGGGAATTTGCTCGCGATTCCGAATCAAAATTTTTCCTCAACACCTTTGATTTATTCTTCATTTATGTTATACGATACGTGATTTCGCGTGCGAATCCCCGTGGCCACCGCGCATGCGCACCAGCGTCGAGTTTTCGATACAAATTGAGAAGATGTTAATTTGGATTCTAATTTGAAGATGACTTTTTCGCTTCGAAACACCTGTCGTGAACACACACTTTTCATTTACCCCAAAACTTAGAACTCTGCCCACACCACCCCCACGGCACTCCCTCAGCCAAGGACTTGAGTTAGGGGCGCGGGGCTTTGGGGTACCAAAACGCTTAAAAAAAAAATAAACTGAAGAAAAAAGGAGTGCCGGCTTTTAAAAATGCTTTCAATTTTCTTATTGATGGGTTTGAGTTGGCTCGAAATAGTATTAAAAAGGGACTTTGATTTAATCCAAAATTACAAATAAGAAATGCAACGACGTTTTATTAGTAGGCCTATAGTATTTATAGTGCTGGTTTAGATTTTGTTTAGTTTAATATTATAACAAAAAATGTTGAACTGTCCGTTGATAAAAGTGTTATGGGTTCGAGTTGGATCAAAATATTAACAAACAATGCGTTGATTTTTTATTGTTTTTTTTTAACAGTATGTGTTGAAGTTGATCCAAAATCGTAACATTAAAAATTACATTGATTACAGATTTACTATTATTAATCGGGGGTTGGGTTTTTTTTTTAAGTTCAAATTATTTATTTCTTAAGTACTGCATTGGTCTGTTCAAAATCACTACAAAACACAAAAATCGTTAGAATTTATAAAATAAAACTTGAAATCTTGAAAAGTTAAAATCTAATAAAACGTTGAAATCAGGGCTGAGAAGTCCAAAAATCCGGCTCTGATTAAGGGCAAAAGCATTAACATTTTTTTCAAATTAGTTTATAGAGATCATTTTTTTCTCTCTCTTTTCATTTTCGATAATTTCCACTCCCTCTATCTCCTAACTTGAAATCGATGCGTTAATAAATGCAAACTATACAGAGGTGTCTCGTCTCTAGTAATTATAACTACTGTACTATATGCCAAAAAAAAAAAAAAATAATAAAAAACGGTTCAGGTAAAAACTCCGATTCTTCGTTTTGGATGTGAATATAGTAGTGAGAGTAAAACTCGTTTTATTGTTGGATTAAAGTATTAACTTTTTGTATTTACCTTTTTTTTACGTTATTTGTTATAACGATGATGCATTATGTTTTTACTTTTAAATAAGAAAAAAAAAAAAAAGCTAGCGGCAGGGAAGAAAGATAAATAACATTGTCTAATATTTTATTTATACTCGTAGAAATTAAAGAATTATGTATGCGCTAGTGTGATGTATGGGTAAGCAAGCACCCTGGAAGATAGGAGATGAGTGGGCGGAGGAGGGTGGGTGGTGAGATAAAGAAAAAAATCAAACATCTTGTTGTCGCCAGAAGGATGAATAACGAGACTGGCAAATGTTTTTTAATGTTGATGCATGTTAGGTGTGGGTGAGGGTTAAGGTGAAACTCCACCCACTAATACAGTATTATGTGATGCAATCCCTCGTTATACGCGGTCCTTTTTTTTTTTCTTGGAAAGATTTTCAACTTTCGCGCATTGGTTTCTGAATTTCGAATTTGTAAACTTTAAAATGAATTTTAAAAATGTAGTTCACAAGTAGATGTAATCAAGCTTCATGAAGAAAGCGCATTATTTGCTCAAATAAGTTATAAAAAATGGCTCGAAATTTTTTTTAAAAAAAGTTATTTGCGTGTTATTTAAATATAAACAGGAGAGATTTTTTTTTGTTTTTGTTTGAACTAATTTTCATTGTTTGGTGGTGTTTAGTTCCTCTATTAGTCTGGTTTCAAGCAGTACTGGATATTGGCGTTACCGATTATTCGGTGCGAGATATTACTGTAAGCTTACTCATAATAAATTTTTAAAGAACAATTAGAGAACGGCAAAAGTTTTTGGAAAAACCGAAACAATAAGATAAATCAGAAATACTTGGACTTAAAATACGCTAAAATAAAATTCAAAAAAATTACAAATTTAATTACAAAAAAAAAAAAAAAAAAGCCGCAAAAAATACAATTAAAAACAAAAGAAAGTAATAGGTAATTAAAAAGACTGTAGAATATTAATCATTACCGGTAATTATACTTATAGTGAAATATTCAAATAAATGCAAAAACAAAAAAACCAACAACCTTGTACCGTACAGTATTAACATTATTTAAAAAAATTCAAAATCAATCATAATCATTAGTACCTGTATTTAAAATAAACAAAACATAAAGAAAAATATGCATAAGCAAAAGCTAGAATGCGTCAAAAGTAACTACAAACAGCCATCACTATAAAACGCAAAAAAATAATTTTATAGAAAATTCTGAAAAACGAAAACTATCTAAAAAAAAACAACTTCGAAATAAAATACAGTTTTATACTGGTTGCGTGTGGGCGAATTTGAATACTGTGGCTAATACGCGAATTAAACTTTGATAACTACAGTATTTCTTATATTTACGCGAATTTAGAGCGCGCGTGGGTTTAATCTAAAATAAAAAAAATGCGGATTATAAAACTCAGCGTATGAAGCTTTGTTCTACTGTATAATACCAGTGTATTATGCGCTAGAAATATAGCGGCGAAATCGCGTATGGCGAGGGATTAGTACTACACGACGTAACACGTGCACGAGAGATGAATGCGATTCATTGTGATGGAATCCCATCCTTACTGATACGTTTGTTATAGATGAGCCACGACTAATTTATCATTTCTTTTCTTTACAAAGTGCTACGTTAAAACTCCCATGCAAAATGTTTCTTTTGGAGAGGGCTGGTAGGTGGGTGGGAAATAGATGGTGAGAGGACAAGTATTTTAATGGTATTAGTAGCGTACATGCGGCGTGGGCGGCAGAAATTTAAAATAAAAACGTCGATGACGTTACGTGTTTACATTAACGGTCGCGCTAATTGACGTTGTTTCTTTAATTGAGTCGTCCAGCTCCAAATCAATGTTTTTGCGGTAATCAACATTAAAATGATTGCATTAGTTAATTTTATTGTAAACTGCAAACTTTAAGGTAACTTCGTTTTGCATAAGGCGAGCCGGATTGGTGGTGATCGCGGGCTCTAGTTTGGAAACCGCGGATTTAGTGGTTAACCAATAAAGTAATAAGCTTAATAAGAAAACTTTCTTTTAGTGTTTAGATTTTTTTAGACATAACGTGGACGTTTAGCCGATATGATAAAGCTGGGAAAGTTCTCTTATAGGATTAATTGGAAGCACTTAAGTTGAGAAAACTCTCTTATAACGTTTAATAGATTTTATTTTTGCGTTTATTGGATTAAGTGCGTTTAGTTTATAAAGTTAAAAAAACTTTCTTATAACGTTTTACGGATACTATAAAACCGGTAAAACTTTATGCAGCGCTTAACGGAAACGATATTTTCTTGTACGGTAAAAGAAAATAAAATTGCGCTTGCAGAGTTTAGCAAATACGGTAAAACTGAGAATAAATTTTATTGGTTATCGGAAACGGTAAAACCGAGAAAGCTCTCTAACAGGTGAATAAAACTCTTATAACTCTTTAAAAAAAAAAAACCTTTATTGGACAAGGTAAAGTTGACAAGTATTTTAATTACCGGTACCGTAATTTTGATGGACACCAGGCTCGCTTTAAAGAAATTCTCGGTACAACGAATAAAATCATGTTTCAACCTCTATTCATAAAATTTTGTTGTACCGACGCTTTATTGGTTTCGCACGAGTTTGTTTGGCGACGGAGAAGAGGAAATGATAAATTAGATACGGTTTGAATCCAAATCCTATCGAAAAATTTGGAAAGTGAGTCGGATGATGTAGAGGTGGGTGGAAGGAGCTTAAGATGGGAGGGATTTGAGGTGCACTAAACGCTGATAAATGCCAAATTTTTGCGGTTGTTTTAAGGTTTCCCGCTAATTTTGGAGGATCGTTGCGCGAACACACGAATTTGTTTACCAAATGAAAATAAATGATTTGTTGACACACGTATAATTAGGATGTGAGATGGATGATGTCTCTCTCGCTTTCTCTCTTTCTCTAAATGGCAGATGTTATTAACACAAACGGGGATTTTCTTCGTTGCTTTCTTTTTGAATTCTACGCTATTTTTTTTCTCTTCTATTTGGTTTTTTTTTTTTTTTTTTTTGCTTGAGATAACAACTTTCATGAATAAATTTGAAAACGTGTAATTTGTGTGAATGCGGATTTGCATTGTGCGCAGACAAGCACACTTTTTTTTTTCCCTCTTCTTCGTCTTGGAAGATGCTATATTACATTTTTAATCTGTTGTCGAGGGGATTAAAGCGGATGATGAACGAAAGATCAAATGATGCCTACATTCATTACAATTGTTAAGTAGAAAAACGTGAAAAATGACTAAAAATTTTCTTTTATTTTTATACATAATAAAAACATTATGTTTTTTTTTTGTTTGTTTGTTTAAATGGAACGTGTTTGGTACAAAAAATTGGCAATTATTATTTTTTTTTTTTTGCATAAATTATTATTATTTCTGAATTAGAAAATTACCGGTAACGATTTTTTTTAATTACCGGTATTTAATTATTATGAAGTTTGATTTGTTGTTTTTGTTAATGAGGCACTAAAACATTTTAGGTGCAAAAATATAAAATGACAAAATAACAATGAATTTTTAACAATTTGGCTCAATTTTGTGACTCCATTTCGGTGCTTCCTGATGCGGCTGCATCTTTGCATCATGGCACGCCCCGGCTCGGGGTAGAAGTTTTTTTGGTGAGTAGCTGCCCTAGAAAACTGCTTTGAGGAGGATAGCATTGATTTGCAACTTTGTATTAATTAAAAAGTCGTATGAAAATACATGTAGTCGCATTACTTTTATATCGCACCATGCATAACAACTTCTAGCATAATTTAAATTTGTTATATGGTAATTTTATCACAAGCGGATTTCTATTAACAGTAGGCTTGGTTAGGCCAGGGTTGGAGGACGGCACAATTCTAGAAATGGCTGAGATCGTAAAAAAGCGAAAATGTGTAACTTTTCTTGGCGCCTCGCAAGTTCGGCTCTTCAAATTCTTCACAATTTCCACATTTAGGGGCGGCCAAAAAGTTTTGGCTTCAGGGCGAAAAATTCGGAAATCCGCCGCTGATTTTATCATTAATTCTCTATTACTTTAGAGAGTTTAATTATTTATTTTAGAAAAGACGTAAAACTAAATTGTTTTTAATTAATAATTAATGGCGATCAAGCTTTTATTTTATTCTCGTTTTGAATTAATCTCCGTTATCTATGTTTGTTATTATACCAAGTAGCTCGTATAATAGATTAAAATTTTGATTAAAATAAATTTTAGACGAATTTGATGTTTTGCGTAGGCACACTAATTTTTTTTAAACCTCGTTTAAATTTTGATCTTGTTCTAGAATCTGGAATGAGACTTTACTAACTCTTTATTTGACGAAATGTTTTCTCGTTTAACAAAAAAAACCCCTCTTTTGCTGCCACAATACTGAAATTTTAAATCAATATTAATTCTCTCAATCTAGATTACGAATTCAGTTGGAGATCTATTGATCCAGTTTTATTTAATTTTGATATTACGTCGATCTCAATTTGTGAAGCCATGAGGCTAATTTATTTTGTTGCTATCAAAAATGAGATTAAAAGACCAAAAGCAGACTACTGTACTTACTGTAGTTTTATAACAATATTAAGCCGCTAAATCTAGATTTAAAAATCCAGTGGCAACGAAATGTAGTGTTGTTGGTTGTATACGAACCTATATTAAGGGATTGATCCTTGAATTTGCATCATACAGGATGACTTCAAAATTAATAAAAGCAGTTTGTTTATTAAACTCGACGTCTTTGTTCTCACATCACAGTCTATGGAAAGAGAAAGGTGCCAAGGTAGAGCGGGATGCGAGTGGGTGGGAAGGGCCATCTGTTGTCACTCGGTCGCCAGGAGTCGCTACTGTCTGCACGAGAGTGACATAGTGGGACGATCTGTTTGTAATGTGAAAAGGGAGGATGAGGAGAGACGACTTCTCTCTTTCTTTTTTGTCTCGGTGGTTACCGTAGCAACGGTGTGTACGGCGCCAAAATGTGCAGCATGTGAATCATCTCCAGAGTGTCTGGCGCCAAAGGAATTGCAATTGGGTGGACGGTACTTTTCTCGTTTTAATGTCGATATAGCGAAAATTACTTTTGTTCTAACGAGAGAAAAAATATTAAGTCATTTAACAGTCTGTCTTCTTTGGTTGCTTATTTCATGACGTCACGAAGTTGTCGCAGCGCGACGTCATTATAACTGTGTATTTTTACTTCATTTAAAAAAATGTAACTCACACCTGTTTTTAACAAAATAAAGAACGAGAAACTTAATTGTTTTTGGAAGAGAATTTCCGAATATAAATTCTGGAAACAGAAGGTGCAAGTTCAGAATATCACTCTTGTACTTTATTATAAAAAAATACCGGAAATCCTCTTAATTTTTAACAATATTTTTTTCCGCAATTATTCTAATCTGGGAAATCCGTATTATAAAAACTTGATTAGATTGATAACTTTTGCCCTATCGAGCATAATCAAAGGCGAAATTTTTGTTTACTTTATAATTTTTATGCTAAACCGATAATTTTACAAGAGTTCGTTATATCGAAATTAAACAAAACCATGCCGATAAGTTCGTAATATAGTATATCGATTGCATTTTTCCCATTCGTAGCGAAAATTCAGTAAATCGAAAACCTCTTTAATTCGATTAATTAGTCCGTTTCATTTCGCTCAGAGGAACTCAAAATAATCCTAATAAAAGTTTTTTTTTTTTTTGAAAGGCAAATTTAAATTTCAGTACATGTACTGTGATTCAAATTTTGAACAATTATTTGAACCTCTGTAGTTCTAAGGTTTGAAAAAGTCGAATTAATCGAAGTTTTGACAATTACACCTCTATAACTTCAAGTTTTGACAACTATAAATCTACAACTTTAAGCGAAACATTGGTTCATTTTCAGTTTTTAAGCGCGTTCCCAGTCTTTTTTAGTCTCATTTAATTAACCATTTTAATTTGCCACATGCCCTAAAAACAAGCTCTCTATTCTTAATTTTTTTTTTCGAAATCTCTTTAAATCGAATTTTATTTTTCCAAACTCCGATAATTCCAATCAAATCTTAATTGTTTTTCTCTTTTCTTTAAATTCCAATCACAGTATCGAGGTTCTACGGTGCAAGTGCTTTAAAACTTTTGTTATACCGAGAATTTCGCTGTATCGACTTTTAACTGAATTTTGCGCGTAGTAGACGTAAAGTGGAAGATGGTTGTGTGGGGGGAGGTGAGAGTAGAGGAGGGGGGAGGGAAAAAGAGTTGGTCTGATGACAATGCTGCATGATGACGTCATGTCATTACCGAAGAAACGAACACCATTTTGAAAAGAGAAAGAAGACAAAAGTTGCGTTTTTTTTTTACTATTTATTTTTATGTATATTCGAGTATAAAAGTGGAATGAGTGGGTGATGAGTGGGTGGGCGGATGGAATAAAAATAAAGTTTGCACAAAGTAAAGACGTCAATTCGTAACTTTTTTTCTTATTTGCCAGCGAAAATGAGGAAGTTTTTAAAGGGTAAACCGGAAGTGTGGCGCCCCGGAGCGAGGTCAACACTTAAAAATTAACTTTTTGTTTTATTATTATACAATGTATAATTAAATATTAAATGATTCATTTTTTAGTTTATGTGAGCTAATTATAGATTGTTTACCTCATTTTTTATTGTTGTTGATAAAGGTACATTAATTGGAAGGGGGTAAAAATGTTTTAAAAATAAAATAATTGAAGTCGAATTATTGTAATAAATTTATGTAAATTGGGGTTTCTCTTTATACTGTACGGACAAGTCCCTTTTTTTTGCGGTTTTAAAGTTAGGCTACATGATGCATACCGTATTTTAATTTTTTTCGGAGGGTTCCCGCTATATAACGTGTGCATCTAGGCCTGTCAGATGATTATTGTATTGATATGAAAACCCATTTAAAAATAATAATGATGAGTTCCAGAAAAAAAAATGTGATAAACACTCATTCTTTTTAATCGCTTTATATTTATTAAAAAAAATAACAGGAAAGTTGTTTTTTCCTGAAACCAATTATTATTTTTTTGATGCATTTAGTTTTTCGATTAATTCCGTTCAAACAGTCCCAAGATATTACCTGAGCTAAGCCAGTGTCTGTCTACCCAACGTGACATTGCATTGATTGTTTACATTTCGTTGCTAATTGAATTCTGATTAAGCGACTTTATTTAAAGTTTTTTAGTCGCAACGAAAGAAACTTTTGCTAAACAAGATTGAATCGGAATTTAGTAGATTGTCTTCCTGAAACGGTTATACATCCTACCCGGACCTGAGGACCTACCTAAACAAACTGATGTAATGCTATTATAGGAGCCCCCAACATCTCATTTGAATGCATTTTTATGGCGCAAAACTTGTTCGAGAAAATTGCAAGAGTTAAGGCGGTAAAAAAACAGGATGAAACATAAATAATTTTCATATTTAAAAAGAAAAAAAGAAAATAATCCAATTTCCGGTATGGCGTGGTTTAATTAGAGTCCGTCATCTATTGGCTAGAGCGTCGTCGCGCTATTTAAGCGTCTACAGGGTAAAAAAAAAATACGCCAAAGATTTAATTTTCCTTGTGAAGTCGAAATGAAATGCGCGGTTAATGGGCAAGGGACCCATCCCATTAGGACCATTAGACCCTGGATCGGTCCCTGGATAGAGACGGGAGTAGTCGTGAAAGCGGAAGTTGAGGCGCAGGCGCACTAACAACCTTCAGCAAATTGATAGTAAATTGTTTTCACTGGGTTGCATTGAAGGGTGGCTGGGGGGGGGGGGGGGGAACGAGGGAGGGAGAGAGAGAGAGAGAGGGTTACGTCTTAATAAATTACACACTCCATTTCTCATGCTCTCCTAATTCTATCTTTGTACTGCGCTTGCGTGGCAATGTAATACGCGGGGAACGAAAACTACGATTCGTTTACGGCTGTTTATTAAGAGATGGTTAACGTTGAGTTTGAGAAAATTACTATTACTCAACAAAAAAAAATAAATTAATGCTTTTGCTTGCGCACTAAAATTCCCTGAATAACGAAGTTCAGAACCAACGCCGGATCATGGTCTGGCAAATAAGACAAAAAATGTCTAGCACCTACATTTTTCAAGGAATTCAGTTTGCCAATAGACATTGAGAAAATTACAGTAGGCTTAATTCATTTTAAAAAAAAAACTTAATTCTTCTTCCTAAATAAATTTTTTCTTAACAAATTAATTAATTTTTCTAAAAAAATTGGTTACTTTTCTTAAATTTCGCAGTTTGCAAGTTTGGCGTTTATTTTTTTCTATTGGTGCTATTAGCATGGCTATGTTTTGCAAGGAATGGAGCGAAAATTAATCAAAATTAAGTAATTTTGGCCAAATTATTTTTTGCATTTAAGTGTCATAAATTTTAAAGGGACCATAAAATATTAAATTTTTGTCTATGGCTTTAAAAAAGCTTAATCCGGCATTTATTTAATCTCTACACACTGATCTCGCTTGAACAAAATACTGCTACAATGTACATGTACAACCAATAACGAAAGAAAAAAAAAGGGAGAAATTAAAATATTATAGTTAAAAGTAAAAGGAAACGAATTTGTGAGGCTGTATTTCCTAATCATTTCCAATGATGTCAAATCATCTCTTTCGTCTCGCCCATCATATTCCCTTTCGAAAATCTTTCTCAAAATTACGAAATATTTTTTTTCTTCTTCTTTTTCTGTTTCTCCATTTATTTTAAAAACAAAATAAATTTGAGAGAAGCAAATTTGTGCAAGTTGCTCTAAATTAAGTGCATGTAATCCTCTCTCTACTTTCATCCGAAATTCCCGCTCTTTTTTCTTCTTCTTCTTCTGAGCTTATTCTTTTACCCTACAAAAATATAAACAAAAAAATGACAACAGTAAATTTCGTTTTCTCTGCTCTAAAAAAAAGTGACGCTGCTTTCGTTACAGTAAATATGTGACTTTTTTGACGAGAATTATGTTCGTCTTCGAATGTCAAACACAAGTTTTTTTTGGTTAGTAGAGATGTGTCACTGTTGCTCCACACTTTGATTCATCTCAACTTAGTCAGTTTCAGCGCTGCAGTCGTTGAAAGTGATGGAGTTGGCACGAAACTTTTCTATTACATTGTAACAACTATTTTTCTTGCAGAATAATCTAAGTTGCCAATGAAGATGATTAACCGAATTTCTCAATCTGGGTTAAGCATCTTACCCTTGCCTAAAAGTGTTAGTCGCCTAAACAGATTTTTATTAAACGAGATTAAATTTCCCTCAAGGAAAACTTACTAAACACTTATAGTTTTTCTAAAACGAGTACTTTTCATGTACTGTAATAAGATTTTCGAAATACTGTACTAACGTGGTTTAAATTTATTCAAAGTCAATCAACTAGAATCAAATTGGTGACGTGATTATGACGTATTATTATTCTTGAAATTAACATCAGGGAAGTAGGTATTAAATAGTCTGAAACGTTTGAACAGGATGAACTAATTATTATTGATTAAACGAATTTGAAATAAGGAAACTGCAAAGAAATTCAATTTTGAATTTTACTGTGTTAGCAATAACGAAATTTTATATTCATTTCATAATCGTTTGTTGTGTTGTGGGGGAAAAACGATGTCGTAATATTTAAATGTATTATACCGGTATTGAAAAAAATGAAGTTATGAATTATTATTGATATATAAATTAATATTTAAATTCAAGGTTATTTTTTAATTTTTTTCACATACTGTATTTATAATTATTGTGTAACACACTTTTTTAATTCAAAAAAATTATTACACATACTGTACAGTGAATCAAAGTAAAATTTTTAGAAATCATTTAAGATTTTTTGAAAATTTATAAAAAAAAAAATGACATAATTATGATGGGCAAGCTTCATTAATTCACGTGATAACACATTAAAAATGAGTTAGTGGGTAAAACTAGCTTAAGTTGAAAAATTGTTTGTTTGTTTTTGAAGTTAAAAATTTATCATAACTCGGAGCATTGAAGCAAATGCGTTTTTACAGGCAGCGGAACTATATCGAACATTTAATTATTGATTCATACGATCAAGTCTCATCGTAGAATTATTCTAAATAGGTTACCATTACTGCTGTTGAGGTCCATCTATGATCTGCGCGAATACGATGGGCGCGAGGTATTTTTGGAGGTGAGTCTCTCCCTCGCCTAAGCCAATTCGATAAAATAATTCGAAGTCAATTATTTGAAATATTAAAGCCATAATTTGCGAGTCGTTTATTCTTTCCCTTAAACTTTATTTTTTGTTCCCGTATTTTTTCTCTCCCTTCTGTGACTCTCCATTGACTCGACTAATTCTCTAACCCGCATAACTTAATTAAGATTAGCATGGTTCTTCCCTTTGCGCATTCAGTATATTTGTTTAGAAAGAGCAAATGTTCGCTAATAATTGATGGTTTAGCACGCAAAAGTTAGGAAACCTTTGCTTTCCCACGACAATTTCCAGTTTAAACGATGCCATTCAGGTACATGTACATGAAATTGCACTGTATTTCTTTTCCACTAGATTCCCACAAAATTGTCTGGTTTTTCATTTAAATAAACTTTTTTAATCTTTTTTTGGTAACCACAAACAAGATTAAGTTAAATGGCTTTATAAACTGCAGATATTTTAGACGTAATTTTTTTCTATTCTTTATTTAAAAAAAGCGGCTATTTTGTTGTAATATTTTTTTTTTTGTTTTTCTTATCCCTCGTTTCACTCTTCGAACTTTGCTCAAAACTTTTTCGTCGACTAATTTATTTCCTTTCCCACTGACATGTGTTGTTGATAAGCAATTTATCAAGAACCGTTGAAATCATGACTAGGTTTAGGTTATATGAATTTTTTGGCATAAATTCAGTCTGTAAAATTCTTTTTTAAAATTTTTTTTTTTTTTTTTGAAAGAAAAAAGTTTTTTTGGTTGACGCCCACCTTTCATGTCGTTTCCTACGTTACATCGGTAGTTTGTACATATTTATAAAAATCAAAACGTTCATCCTTTAAAAAAAAAATAGTTTGGAGTAAAAAAAAAAAAAAACTGGAAGATAAATTATTTTAAAGGTGCGAACATTTTATTTTTAAATACCTCAATGTTGTCGTGAACATCCTATCGCTTTTCGTTTTAGCTGCCTGTTCTATTTACATCAGAGCAGACTATTTTTTTTTTTTTAAATAATAATATTTGTTTCAATTTATGTTCTTATAATTCGTTTTTAAAAATTTTTTTAGTTTTTAACAAATTTATTTTTTCTTACAGTTTTCTCGTAGGGGGAAAAACCACCCCAGGAAAATGCCGAGAAGACGTCGTTTACGAACTACCCTTAGCGCAATGATACCGCGCGCAGGTGTGTACTTCGGTCGCGGATTTTTTTAAAAAACGCGTTCGATTTCGTTAAAAATTATCGAAAAATGGAATCAATAATTAAGGTACTGTACCGTAATCAATTAATAAATTATTATTTTTACAATGCAATATTATAAAAATAAAATTTAAAAATTTAAATTTTTTTTTTTACAATTAATTTTAAAAATTTAATAAAATCAATTTAATAGTTCGATCAAAATAATTTTATAATTAACAAGCATGAAAAAAATTATATTTAATAAAAATAATATGAAAATTAATTATTTAAATTTTATTTTTAGAAGTTTTTTCCGCGGTGCGCACGAGTAAATGTCCGATATCGCCAGCAGGTGGCGTTGACGAGTCGGCGCAGGTCGTTTGGGAAGATGAAAAAGTGACGTACAGCGTGGTCGGGTGGCGGCGCTCCGGTTATCTCGCGCATCGCTTTTTTCCCCTCGCGATAAAGCGGGCGGAATGAATAAGCTCGGGAATGGGGAGTCCGAAGAAGCTGCAGCAGCAGAGCCTGACGCGGAGAAGACCTGTAGTGAGGGGAGTGAGTGTGGTTAAAGGTTGAGAGGTTGGAGGCGGAGCAACCTGGCGGAGGTGAGAAGTCGGCGTCCAATAAGGATCGAGCAGGAAACAGCGAATCAAGAGAGCGCATTTTTATAAAATAATTCAATGACTTACATGTCAATTTTATTCTTCGTGGATATATACGTATATTTTTTTTATACATGTCTTTACTCCCCCCCCTCTCCTTCTCTTTCACTATCCCCCCCCTCTCTCCTATCTCCCTCTCAATACTAAAAGTAAGGGGGTTATTCCCTGTTTAGCCTCCTCCTCCTACCGATCCGTACCGTACGCGCCGCTAAAACTTGACGGCGCCGCTCATTTACTTTAACTAGAAGGACATGTGAACTACTTGGGTTGTGTGTGTTGTTTGTGTTTATTATTGCCCGCACCTCTGAATTAATCGCACGTACACGTTCGCACGCAACACCTCCTCACCAACACTCTTATACCCGCGTTTACTTTTATTTTTTTATTTATGTGTGTTTTACCATTCAACGAGCTTCGCACGAGTAACGCTTTATTTATTTTTTTTTTCTTGGGTTCTCCTCAAAAAAAATTTTTTTTTTTTTTTTAAATTATATTTCGGGAAAGAAAAAAAAAATATATTTTTCGCTACTTCGCTCTCATTAATTTTGATTGATCAAATTGATCTCGCCGATGATGCTCGATGTGCGTAAGGAGCGTCGGACGTGATCGTTGAAACCTCGTGTGCCTGCCTGGCGGATCTCGGTATTCGCTCGCCCGTCAAAACTCTTTTTCGTCGTGGTTGAAATTTTATCTCTCTCCCGGATTTTTGTTTTTATTTTTTAATCAACGAAAATTAATAATAGCTAATAGTTTTCGCGTCAAATGTTGACAGAGATTATTATTATTGTTGTTCGGCGCGAAGAAGAAGACGACGACGGACGAGAGTGTGCGATCGGCGGTAGTTGTAAAAGCGGCGGCGAACGGTCAAATGAAGAGCGGCAACGACGTTTTTAACGGAAAAGGAAAAAGTGCGATGCTCGAATGCAGCTGCAGCAACAACGGTGGCGGCGGAGTTTGGTTGCTGATCGACGGCCGAGCGAAAAGTCAAGTCGGAGATTCGTCGTAGTTTGTCGCTCCAAACAATGGCCGATAGCTTGCTGGTGAATCGGTGCGCGAGAAGAAAACAAGCAAATCCCAGAAGGAAAAACGGTAAGAATAAAATTTTTAATTATTTTTTATTTAATAATTTATGTGTTTTTTTTTATTTTTTTGATTGCCGAAGTTTTTATTTGATTATATTGAGAGGTGAAACGAGCCAGCTAGGCGTTTGCGTAGCTTTTTCCGAGCGTTTTCAACACCGGTTGAATTTAAGAGCGTTTTATTTCGTTATATCGTAAATTTTTTTTTTTATAAAAAAGCGTCTTGTGACGTCAGATAAAAGCGTCACGCGCTAAAGATTTATTATTCATTTTTTTAAAGGGTTATTAATTGTTGCGTGAAAAAACTGGCGTAGATCGAAACGTATTGCTCAGACGAAAGCTTTTCAGTACAGTGTACAGTATAACGAAGTTCGATATAACGAAAATGTCAGTTTAACGAGTAATTGCAGTCTCGTTGCAGCGAAGTTTTTATTTACTTTTAAAAGTGTTATTTTTGATGGTCTATTTCTTTCTTTTTTTGATTAAAATATTTATTGGCGTTTAACTGCAAGAATTTTAATTATAAAACGCGCGTGTTGTTTACAAGTTTTTTTTATTATTATTATTCGACGTTATGTTTTTTTTTACGTTTAAAAGAATTTTATTCTATTTTTAAAAATAAATTGGTAGTTTTTAATTTTTTTTTTTTATTTGAAAGATAATAACAAAAAAATCAGAAGTCTGGAAATAAGATATTAATTTTAAGGTGTGGGTGTAAGGTTTTTCGAGCAATAAAAATTATTGAGGCATTCTTTATTAAGGTCATTTTCCATCGAAAATAAAATGTCGAAAGAAAATTTCATCATGTGAAATTAATAATAAATTAGTTTTACTTTTAGAACTTTGGATCTTTAGGGTACTAAACTTAATTGTCGAGTACAGGGGTGTTATTTTTTTTTATAAGTTATATTATACATGTACAGTTTATATTTTTATGTGGAATGAAACCTGAATCGTTTTGAAACACCGGAATCATTAAGAGAAAAGAAGGAGAAGAAAAAAATAACATCTATTCTGAACTCTGACCATCTTTATCTCGTTCAATTTAAATATCAAGCGGATGTTTTGTGCTCTACCAATTCCGGTCTCGGCCGGTTTCAACATTATTAAAAATAATAATACATGTACTATACGTGTAGTTAAGGTTTTTTTCCTTCTTATCTTAACGATATCTCCCGCCTATAATACAATAATAATTATGATGTATGTTCCAGGGGAAGGATGAGCACCCTTCTCTCTCAAAAGTTGTCAACTATCTTTCCTTAAATTTGTTTTTAAAAATGTCTTAAAACAGAACTGGAAATCAACTTTTTTCGAATTTATTTGGCATTTATTTTGAATTTCGTACGTGGTTCTACTTCGATTTAAATGTTTTGAGGTGACCGCGGTTAAAGTGGGATTTAGGGGACCATTTAAGAGGAAGTGGTGGATAGACAGATTAAAAAACATAAAAGAACTATAATTAAAATTACGTTAATTTCATGTGATCAGCGCTCAAAAGATAACCAAAAACCGTATAACGTTTTTAGTTAATTATTTCTTAATTAAAAGTGACGTCAACATGATGTCACAGCTCGTAAGAATAGCAGTTAAGATAAGAAATAAACAAACAATCGTAAATTTTACCAATAAAAAAAAATGTTTGAACTACGTTTGTGTGCCTGTTGTTTTGCAACCAGGTGAACCAAAAGGTTCCTAAGGGACCCTGATGGAGTGTGCATGCAGTGTGTGTGTGAGAGAGAAGAGGGATGAAAAGGAGAAAGGGAGACTGGGATAAAAGAAGTTCTTTCCAACTGATGGATGTGGATTTAGTTGGCGGTTTTTACTTAAAATTCCATACCAGTTGCTGGGGAATAAAAAGCCTTATTTCAGCGTCCCGGGTCGTGTCCAACGCGTGCCACCTTTTCTTTTACGGGCAGGGGGGGGGGGGAAGGCCCTTTTCATCATTGTTCCCCTTAACGACGCACCTAAGCGTCCCCATCTCTGTTGGTCTCTCTCGCATTGTCCTATTCGAACTAGTGTCCAGGTGTCGATTAGAGCGGGATGGGTCCCATTTTAAGGCTTAAAAAAGTCTCAAGGTATATTTTTTATATTACAATTTTTTTTTTTGTTTTAAATTAGTTTTTAAATGCAGTAGTGGAAACGATAATAATAATGATAAAATGTATTAGCTGTTTTCGCTTTAGTACGTTTAAGGCGAATAGTGAGAAAAGAACATATAAAGTGAATTCGTGGTTATTTTGATTTTAATTTACTGAAATAAGGTTAGTACTGTATTTTGTTGTCAGTGGTTGTTCACCATATTTTTTCAAATTCGTTATACCGACGGGTTTTTTTTTTCTAAATAGCGAAATACGAATTGATTACTAATTTGATTTCGTCATATCCGTATAAATTCACGGGTTAAACGTTTTTAAAATCCAGGAGTCGTTGTCGTTGAGTTCGTGCTATCCGTGTTTCTAATATGTAGCTTATACATTGTACCGTATTTTGAAAAGAGTTCCGTTCGTATTCCCTGTGATAGCGCACGTGCTCGAGTGACGTCATGGGCACTGCACAAGAGCGCATATGAGATGGGAGGGAGAAAACAGCTGTAACGCTTTCGAACGCGCACTGTAACACTCGACAATGTTGTTTCACCGTTTGTCATTATCTTCTTCGATGAAACATTCCGCACGCGCGTGTTTCCTTTTCTTTCGTTTGATTTTATTCAAATTATTATTTGATTAACTCGCGTACGCAGTAGGAACAGTCCGTGTATTATAATACACGACTTTTGAGCGATTTTTAAACGATTTTTTCTTTCAAATAATACCGTAATACCGTATTCCGGTATTTTAATCTTAATTTGGGTGATGATTATAATAAAGAAGGGAACGGATGACGACCTCCGCACCAGAAACGTCACGGAACATCGGGAACTTTAAACTTCTCGTTGTTTGTTTTTATTTATTTATTTTAATATTAATTAATAGAAAGTGAAATTAGCGATTGGTTTGTAATTTTAATGAGAAGATAATCGATGTTGACGATGTTTAACGTATAATAAGCCCAGAGAGAGAGAGATAGATAGATGAATGGATGGAGTGGGATTAAATGGAAGGGATGTTGCTATGACGTTTGTGCAATTGGAAACCAATTTTCATTGCCAGGTGCAATTATTATTTTCGTCGATCTATTTACAGGACCCTCAATTGAGAGAGTCTGTTGATCTATCGGAGAGGACGATTCTATTCAGTGTAACTTACATGTACTGCGCGGATTTAGAAACGCGATCGGCGGCAAATTAACTAAATGTCATGTTTTGTTTTCAGTTCAATACAATAATTATCTTAAAAGGGCAGTCAAAAAACGAAACTTTTAAAGTTGAAGTTAATACATATTGTGCTTATAATTAACTGAAACGAAAATTTAATTTGAAGGGGGTTTTTTTTTTAGAAATTAGTAGTCCGAAATTTCGTTTTGCAGCAAAAAATGAGTGTGTATAACTTAATAATTATTGTACGTTACAACGAAATTAGCGAATTCTTTATTTAACGAAATTTTGATTTAAAATTGTTTTTATGCCAATCTTTAGCATTTCTTGGCAAATCTTTATCTCTTTTAAAACAAATTTATCATTTTTTAGAAAATCTTTTAACATACATTTTTTTAAATTATTTTTAACATTTTTTAAAATTGTTTTTAACATTTTTTAAAATTGTTTTTAACATTTTTTAAAATTATTTTTAACATTTTTTAAATAATTTTTAACGTTTTCAGTAAATCTGTCAGTTTGTAATTAATTTTTAACATTTCTTAGCAAATCTATCTCATTTGTTGGTAAATTTATATCATTTGTTGGTAAGTTTGAAGTACTATACGGTAGTCATTAACATTTTTAAAGCAAAATTTGCTTGCTTGTTAAGCAAATGGTATGCACTATGCTGCATCGGGTCTGGTTGCGCAAGTGGTGGCTCATTTCTCAATGTAATACAGTACACCGAGTACTGTGTATCGAGATTTGGTGCGCCGTGATGCAACAACAACAACGGTTGGTAAATTGAAGGTATGAAAGTGGGTGGTTTTATTTGTTGAAAAGTGGGTGGTAGCGTACCTCCCTGTAGGGTTATTTGATCTCTCGCAGTTTGAATGATTAAAGAATGTTTTTAGGTGTGTGTTATACACGAGCCGATCGAAAGAGTGAGTGATGGATGGAAAAAGTGTGCGTGAGAGAGAGAGTGTGCATTTCCAAATGTCAATTCTATTTATATAAATGGCGTCGAAATTGATCAGGAACACGTGGCACGTATTTAATTTATGTAGATAGGACTTCCGGTTTGGAATGGAAATGTAAACCAGGAAACAACCCACCTTTAATAATAATATGTACAGTATTTTCTTTTGCTACCGGATTTCTTAATCTAGATTAATCCATTTAATCTCGACGTAAAAGTTTTGATTGGCGACAAAACATGATTAAATTTCCTCAATAAACAACAAATAAATAAAATCTCTTTCTAGAAACAAGACCGAAACGAGTTAAAAAAAAAATAATCAAAAAGTTCCGAAAAGGTATGCATTGTATTTCGTTACTTCCGTCAGAAAGAGAGTGAAGGAAAGGTACAGGAGAGAGTGATCGAAGGAGAGAGAAAGAAAGATTTTGCGATCGTCATTATTCACATGGGTTGGAACGTGATGAGGTTACGTAAAAAGCGCTTGGAATTGCACGTTAAACGTATTAACGTAACGGATAAAAACGTAGACGTAACTTTTCGTTGTTGGAATTATTCATTTCCTCTCGCACTCTCTCTCTTTCACTCTTGCGAAAACACCTTCATCAATCGCATTCTCATTAAAATCGAATGCAAAAATTCTGAAAGTGGGTGGTGGTGGTCGGTGTTTGTGTGGGTGGAAATAGCGTTCTTTCTCTTTTTTTTTTTTTTATTTTTTTTGTATGTATTAAACGCACACGTGACACATATCGAACAATTTTCGCCGGAAATGTGAATGAACGAACGAGATTCGACGTGAGAAGGGAGGAAAAAAAAATGGGATACTGAACGGAAATTCGAGATTGATTTCGCGCGGATTAATTTATTAGAAAAAGAAGAAAAAAAATCAATATGAATTATTATTATTTATTAAATACAGGGTGCGCCCTGATTTTAATTTTTAAAGTGCTTTTTTTTTCTTATGTTGCTGTGGGTAACGACGTTTAATCCGGCCGGAAGTATATCGGGGATTGATTATTGGATCCCCTTACTCTCCCAAGAAATGAATTATTTTTAGTTGAAAAACAAAATTATAATTAGTTAATGATTTTATTTTATTTAAAATGCCTCTAAACGCTATTTATAAAAATGGCGGAAAATGAATGCGAAATGATTTGTTTATAAATCGTGGAATTTGTTTTTCCTGGCGTTTGTTTTTGTTATGTTTTTAGTCGGAACTTGTAATCTAGGTTAAAGTAGACGTAGTTATTCGCATATTATAATAAGCGAGCGAATAAAGCTCAAATTTAGAAAGAAAATTAATTAGGAAAAATGTGGAAGTTTTTTTTTTTTTTTTTTTTTAGATTTATTTATTTTTTTTAAACCCGCGAACCTATTTTTATGCACATCTCATTAGTATAAATGGCGGCAGTGTTCTTTGTTCAGGTGGAAGAGGGGGGTTAAAGAGTTGTTGGCATGCTAAGTTCTTATTTCGAATTCACCAGTGGAACTGGTAGAAATTACTATGTGCACGAAACCAACAGTTCTCTACACCTTGAGCCCAATGTTCGCTGATCTAAGCCTTCTAAGGCATTGATCCCAGTATGGACAATTTGCCTAATTCTAAAATTATTAATAAATTTTTTAAAATTACGGTAGTTTTAATCATTGTTTTGGAAAGATTTAGGCTATTTTTTTCCCCCTTTTTTACTAAATCTTGTTTGAAGAACCGAAATTTAATCTCGGGATAGCAAAACTTGTTTTATTGCTAGCTAAGACTTAAAATCCAGAGCACATGTACTGCAATTCTCTTGAAACTAGATTGATAAATTATTGGGTAGTACATTATGATTTTTCCGTTGAAACTGAGCCTGGGTTTTCGTAAGAGGTGAGCTCTTATTTCACCTTTGCTCAACGACTCCCTTCTCCTTCTTTTAACTAATAGTGGTGAAGGGGGTGGTAAGGCAGCTGACGTTGCACTCCCTTCACTTCATATTCTTTTTTTCTTTTTTTTATTTAATATTTTTTATCAGCCCACTTCAACCTTTCCTCCCCCGCCCCCTCCTCTCTCTCTTTTCGCCCACTCGCTCCCTCGCACAATGAACCGACATTTTTCTCCTCTTAACATTTTTTTTTTTTTTTTAGCATTTCTCTCTCTATCTTTAGCGAGTGAGTGCTATATTATACTGTACCTTTTAATCACATTCACTTTTCGAATAACGCGGGATTTTGTTGCGCGATTTTCGTCATAACGCGAGCGGACAATTCGCGCGATTGTATTAAAATTTGTGTTCCCTATTGAAGCTTCGACCGTCCATCTTACCCCCACAAACTGCACATGGGCTGCATTATTTTTATAAAAATGCATTTTTAAATCGAAATTTCAAAATCCATTGACAACACATGTTCAGTACATGTATTGGTTTAGCTCGAGCGGCTTTTCTCATAAAGAGTGGAACGCCAGTCCCTCGTTCTACGCGGTCTTTGCCGTTGATTCGACGGCGCACGTGCAACGTAAACCTGCGTATTAGGCTGGAACAGAGGGTCACTTGTCTTTCTCTCATTGTAAGTGGGTGGCGATACCCTCCTCTCTTTCATCCCTCAGCAAATCTGTCTCGGGCGCTCCTGCATGGGGATGATGATAGGGATGTTGTTATGGGAAACTACACCTCCGTCACGTGTAGTGACGTGTGTTGCGCTCGACACGTTCTCTGCTTCTATACTTGACAATCGTATTTTTTTTTTGTTCTCTGTATTTTTCTACCTTTCACGTTTTGTGCTCCGATAGATAGAATGAAAGAGAGAGAGAGATGGAGGGGATGGGGGAGATTTGCATATTAAATTGAATTTGGGTATGGCAGTCGTTGATTCGGGACGAGTGGGTAGGTGGGTGGTAAGTGGGCGAGGGATATATATATTTTTTTATTATAAAATTTTCTTTTTTTGCAGGGAAGCAACGGGGATGCGCTGCAAGGGGGTTAGAGGTTAAATTCGATCGATTGACCGTTTTTTTGGTTTGGCGAGGGTTTCGAGTTCGTTTCGTACTTGAATTTCACGTGTTTCGTGTTTGAATTTTAGGATAAATAATTACTTGCCTCTGAATTTTTTTTTAATCCAGATTAAGCGATTTACTGTTCTTTTTGAGTAATTTTGGCAACGAAATATGGTTAAACCAGAAAAAGATGAAAACTTTTGTTTAAAATAGAAGAACAAATGAAACATAAAAATTTGTCGTCCTTTTTTCTTAAATTGAATAGTTGTTTTGTTTTTTTTAAAATAGAATTTATCGGCTCGTTTACAAAGTAAGGTTGGAGACCAACGTGTAAATCGCGTAATGATTGAAAATGCTTTGAAAATCGATTAATTTGGGTGTTGCTTTTTTGTTTATTTTTTTAATTGTGGGTATATGGCAGTGTTGCCAGACATTAATCGAGTTGGCTCGTGTATTTTCTTTTTAATTCATTATCACATTTTTTTCCTCCTCTTCTTACTTTCTCGTTGATCAATTTTCTACTTATCTCCCCTCCCACAACCCCCTCGTTTCTCCACCCCCCGATCCCTCCACCATGTTTTTTTTTTCTTCTTCTCTTCGTTTCATCCCTCAACGCTGACTTTTTTTTATTTAACGTTATCAAGATCGTTAGTAGAGGAATATTTAAATTCTCTCTCGTTCACTAAGAACAATTGAGAGATCATGTGTGCTTATGGAACAGTAATTAAGAACTCTTCCCGCCCTTTTTTTTATTTCATTTTTTTTTTTTTTTTTTTTTAATTCTAATTTAGGTTGAGCATATGTAGTGTGTGTGTGCGCGCTATAGTAAAAGACTTTTTTTTTTTTACTTTTGGTTTTTTTAATTTTTTTTTTATTTAATTTGCATTTGTGCGTAAATAATATTGACGTGTTTTTCTACAATTAAAGCGAAATTTTTTTTTATATGCATTTATTGTATTAGCTAACGAATACCAGCAGAAATTACGTTGATTCCAAGTTTTTCTTATATTTCGTTGTTATGAGAAAAAGTTAAACTAGATCAATACTAGAAAGCAAAGTTTTGAATCGCTGGAGTAGAGGTGGTTTTTTTTATTGAACCGAAAGTAAAGTTATAAAAAACACTAAATATAAATAAACTTTATTTTTAAAATATAAGTTCGAAACTTAACTTTAAGTGTTGACATATAAAACCTTGGACATGAATTTATTTTTTTTTAAAAAAAAAATTTACGCTATGTTCAAGCTTATTAATCAACAAATTGAGAAATCAAATTTATTAAAATTATTAGATCATTATTGGTTGTTTTTTTTTGTTTTTTTTGATATGGGTAAAACTAGGATTAAATAAATGGCTATGAATTCTAAAAATTTTAAGTTTGAATTAGTCCTAATACTAGTATTGCGCTTAGTGTTAAGTTCTATAAAGTGACAGGTACGTTGTACAGTACATGTATTGTGTTTACTGTAGTTTGTGGGCGTGGTCTGTACAGGTGAGGTTAGGTTTTGATTGGAGGCAACTTTTTACCTGCGAGATTACAGGTTGTACTCTTTCACCTTTCCTATTATATTTTTTCCATTGTCGGAGACGACCAATCATAATGTGTATCCAATAATTGACGACGAGTGAGGTAACCATTAATAACAACACTGAGTGGTCGTCATGGTAACCGATGAGTGCAGCACATTTTTATTTGACCTCTGTAAAAACTCTCAAGTCTGCTTCACTTTTTTCGTGCGAATTCCTAGACAATTTTTTTTTTTTTTGTGTGTGTGTATGATGGTTTTAAAAGAAGAAGAAAATGAAGTTTAGTGAGAAGAGAGGTAACTTTTTGAAGTTTTTCTCCCTCCTTAAAGTCTTTCAACCTCGGTTTTTGAACCAATCACAACGCTCGTCTTTATTTCAGAGGTTTTTTTATTGTCTGACTTTCAACTTTACCTTCTTGTTCGTTGTGAGACCCCGAATTCCTCACCTCACCCCTCCACTATCCCTCCTGCTCTTCTCATGAGGAGATGGGGGTGCGTGGGTGGGCGGGGCGAGGGGAAAGATAGAGGCTCGTCAAGGTTTATGAAATGTACTTGTTGACAAATCTCGTACTTTTCTCTATCTCCCACAGGGGAAAAAAATGAGAGCAAAATTTTTTCTCCCCCATTATAATGAACCTGATTAAGCGATTTAATCTGGATTTGAACGCTTTTGATGGCAATAAATAAGGTTTCATTAAACGAGATTGAACTTCGATTGTCAGGTGCATCCTTTTTCCAGGACGTTAATGCGGAGTAAAAAAAAATATTGCGTCTTAGAATCCCAAGTTTTTAAGGTAACATTTTTTTTATTTTTTATTTATCAATTTTAAATTTAAAAATGGCTTTTAAAAAGATGTGCTTCAAAGTTGTTTTAAGCCTTAACTTAAGGTTAAACGTTGTTTTTTTTTCTGTGTTTAATTTTGAAGTGGGAGCTATTAAGCAATGCGTTTGTTGAGGTGCAGTACCTCAACGTTACGGTAGTTTATGGAATGTTGCGTTAAGGCAACGAGATAGAACGAAGGAGAGGGAGGGGTTGGGTGGGTGTAGGAGGGTGGGGAATATTTTTGGATCGTTGCTCTAGAAATCCACTTGGACAAAGATTTTCCTTGTTGGCTTTTTTCTTTGTCCATCGCCCGCTCCCTATCCTGCCTCCATCTCCCTCGTAAACACGCCGTTTTTTTTTTTTTTTTTATGCTCTATGTCTATCGCGACAGCCATTTTGTTTGTTTTTTGTTTTTAAGAAAATTTAACGAAAAAAAAAAAAAAATGTGGGAGATGGTATCGGTTATTATTAAATAGAATTAACCGTAAAATGCTTGCATCATTATATGTACGTTTTTCGCTTAAAAGAAAAACAGAGGTATAATTTTAAAAATTCTATTTTAATCTTTATTTTGGCAGGAACCGCATGGATCAGTCCGTGGTTTAATAAACTGGTGTACTGTACAGTGAAACGAGATTTAATTTACTGAATGTCACTAACGTACTAATTTAATGATTTAGTTATAATCAAGTTGAGGTTTATATAAATCAGTTTTATATAAAAAAAACGGCATTGCATTTTACCAAATAAAATTTATGCTTTCTATAACAACATGAAAAATCTTATGTGCACATACACGGACCTATAAATTCATTCGTAGAGTACGGTAATCAAATGGTTTAAGTAAATTGAGATCAGCACGAGAATGAAGTTGAGTAAAACGAGAATTAAATAAAAAATTAAACAGGACGTAACTACCGAAATATTAACTGTTGTATAACCCAGTTTAAAAAAAAGTAAAAGCATACATTTATAAACACTATATAAAAGCGGAATAGTACATAAACTTTAAAAGTGTTATGCGAAGTTGTTTTATTTTTTGCAGATGAGAGCTATATAGAATGCATGAGGATGATCCTCATTTAGCTCCTCCCCCTACCCCTTTCCTTTCCTTTCCTCGAATATTTAAGGTGTTTTCGTTACTAATGTGGGTACGTGCACGTGGGACTAAACGTCGACCTAATTGTCAACGCTTACTACAAATTATTACGCTATTCTTCTTCTTTTATACGGTCAACAACCTAACCTAACGTTAAGTAGAGCGGAAGAACCCCGATTTATCGTTCTCATCTCTCATAATTTTATCGTTACAGCATATTACAAGACATTTCTTTAATAATATATGTACTGTATTGAAAGGTCCGTTATATTGATATTTGACTTTATACTTTTTGATGACATTTTCCGTTTGAAAATGTGCATCTACACGGTGTGGCATAAAATGTCTTAATAAAACTTTGTACTGTATTCATTACAAAGTTTCAAATCAATGTTTAGCACCTTCTTAGTAGATGCCTAGGGAAAGCTCCTCACTGGAGGAAACTTTCTCGCTACTCTTATGACAGTTCCGTAAACCTGAAGGTAGAACCATGAACATTTGGTCGTACAACATTTTCTCATGTTGTTTATGATGACAAATAGCAAAAGTTTAGGTGTTTTGAGTTATGAGTATTTTTGAGAGAGGCTTTGGGCTTTTGTTTTGTTGTGCCCTAGTTGAAATTTAACTTGAAATTGCGCTAGTTGTGGGCACTGGTCAACATTCAATAGCTGTGATCCAGCAAATGTACATGGTTCCACTTTTATGGTTCCACTTTTATGGTTCCAAAACGGTTACTAATAGTGGTGGAGGAATCTTCTTTGGTGAGTAATTTATTTGAACCATTTTCATAAATACACTACCAAGTGTCATTAAAACCGTCGTATAGCTTTTAGGTCCCTTGTGTATTTCTGAGCTTAAGTTCTTTATTACGACGCGCAAATCGTAAAAAAAAAAAGATTTTTTTTGAGGGGAAAAGCATTTTTTTAAAGTGTAATTTTGTTGCGTCAGACGCTATACGGAGGTGCGAAAACGATGAATCGGGGTTATTTGGGTTTTTCGCTCGTTAATCGTGTTTGTGTGTGTGTGCTAGTTAAACCGTGTTTGCCACTCCAACCTCCATTAAGCAAGTCGTCACCTCAACAGCTGTCGGAAACACAACTCGGGAACTAAAAAGTCGGTAAAACGAAATTTAAAGAGAAGATGAAAAAAAAAAAAAAAATGCATAGGAAGATTTTGCTGGGCGATTGTTAAAAACTATTTTTAATCTTCTTTCTTCGACGTCGGAGTGACGTAACCTACATCCATCTATCTACCTTTAAGCGATGTAACACTCGTGGCTCACTTGTCACTGCTACGTCACTCGATCACAACTGACAACGCTGTTTTCGGATGTTTTTCTTTCTTTCTTTTTTTTTTTTCGTGCTGTTTTTTATAGAATGAATTTCTGCTGGAGAACGTAAAATCGAGGTTTATTTATATAAAAAAATGTAGGTTTATTACTTGAAATACTATAAGATTGTTACGGAGGAAAACGTTAGTATAGCCGTAACTATGGTATAACGAATTTCAGACGGAAGCGGGATTTGTGGTTAAACAATTTGTTATTTCTCGTTCATAAATAATTGTTGGTCGGAAGTGAAATGTAATCAAAGTTAAGAGTAAAAATTTCACGTCGTAACTTGGAAATTTCCCTGCTTTTAAATAATTATTATCCTGAATATTTTGAAGCATTCGGGTTTTTAAAAATTGAACTTTGGCCATATTTTAAGTTAATAGCTACTTCTTAATGGGTAAGTGACAATTTTAACCTTAGCCGTCGAATGCGCTTTACGGTGCAAAACCCACTAATTATTCTCGTGACGTCAAAATGGGCTTTACGCTGATACAGTAACGTAGTTATATAGAAATACTGTTACATGTGCACGTAGCTGTATTACTAATTGTGAACTTCGCTATATCGAAGTTCACTGTATATTTTATTAGCTTTTTTTAAAAAAAAATAAAAGTGTTTGATAAACTTTGCTGCGCTACTTTTGGTTCCCTTTTTTTTTTTTTTTTTTATAAAAAAAATTTTTTTTTTTTCCATCTTTGAAAGTTTAAAAAGAAGAAGATGAAAAAGTGAAGGAAATTGATTTAAGTGGGTAGACAACGGGATTTGTTTACAACCCTGTGCGCGCTTTCCAGGTTTAGTGTAGCTTTGAATTTAGTGTAGCGTTGAGTATGAGAGAAGGGGGGGGGGGGGGGGAGTGTATTCTCACAGGGGTCGTTAGGGTAATTTTGCCACCCACTCTATCTCACCAAACACTTTTTTCTTTTCTTCCCCCTTCACTTTTATAGCGGCTGCTTCGACCTGGGAATATTCCTACTCTTAGAAGGAGAGAAGGTGATGTGGGCCACATAATGGAATTATTTAGGAAAGAGTTAAAAAAAAAATTTTACTTTCTTTTTCTTTAAATGGAAGAAGAAAAAAAAATATGCGTAACTAATTACGGTGTGACGCTCGTCTTGCGCTTTTAATTAACGCGGATGGGGAAGAAAAAAACATTCTTTTGCTTTCCACTCACTGATTTAGTTTTATTTAATCCTTGTTTCTTCTTAATCTGTGTTACTTGGTGACGTTGTTGTTGCCCCAAAAAAGAAAAGATGCAAATTATTTGTATCTGTAGCTTTACTAAATCTTGTTAAAAGAAATTTAGACTCGCTTAGTAAAATTTTTTGTTTATTATTATCTAGATTAATAAAAGTAGTGACACCGAAAATTAATTGGTATCCGAACTAGCGTAGTTTTATTTATAATCTCAGTTTGTGAAACGTATATAATCAATCGGTGTTGTTGCTACTAAAATAAAGATAAGAAGAAAATGCACGGGGAGTTTATGGCGCATGCGCGCGCGGGTTTTATTGTTTTAATACAGTATCTCTTTTAAGTTTTGATCTTGTTATAGTGACGTTATCTCGAGCGTCACCTGCTTTCACTCGGCACCGTATTTTCATGGGAGAGATTGTTTGGTCAAGAAGGGCGAGCGCGCATGCGTCGGAGTGAGCGAACGAGCGAGCAGAAGGAGTGATGGTTGACACAATGCGAGTGATTGAGTGGGAGGTGGGACGGGGGAATGCGGGCCATGTGGTTAGCATCATGTGCGTCCCAGATGTGACCGACCGAATCCTGGATTAGAGAGACCTGTTACCTTTATAACGAAGAGAGAGACCTGCTGTGATTATTACCACATGTTCCTCTCTCTCGCTCCTCTTTCAATTGAGAAATAACAGCCAACTTTTATTTCCATCTCATTTTTCTACTCAATTTTGATCAATCGATTTCGGCCCTATTAGGAAAGCCACATTTACACTTGGAAAAAAGAAGAGAGAAATAATGACGTCAAATAAAAGTTGCTGTATTAAACTTTTGAACTTTGAGAGAGTTTACCGTATTCGTTAAAGTTACGCTACACAGTATGTTAGTTACAGTATGTGCGTTATTAAAAGTTATTAATTTAAATATATTCTCCAAAATAATTTTTATTGATAACTATGATTTTGCATGCACACTGTAGGCCACTCTCGTATTTTGTTTACACGCAATCAAAAGCAATAATTGAATTCGTTTGCCCAATTTATAATAATGATTTCTGTAGACTGTAAATTTTCGAATAGCTTAATTTTATTCTGGTGTTTTCTTAAGACAAATTAAGAGTTTCAGTTACGCAAAAAGCGGCAATTAAAAGCCGAATCTTTTGGTTTTTCTCAATGACAGGGGAGGGGAGGAGTTGATTTCAGTGTCCAACTTACCTAAATTTGTTGAAAAGCACGCGCGTTCGGCCTTCGAAAAAAGTTTGAAAGATGAAATAGTATTGTGAAGCGTGACATTTGTACAATTATACTAACATTTACAATGATATTCGATACGCTAACACGTCATAATAATACCGATTACGCTACACGTCAAATTACGTCACACAGTACATACATTCAACGTGGACTGGCGCCTGTCCCTTCTCTAACCAGTAGGTGCGAGAAAAAGAACTTTTCAACCAACCTTTTCATATAATCTGGAACTACAAAAACAAAATTAAAGAACTTTTATAAACGAGTTTAGAACGTCATAAAAATAAATTAAAAATTCATAAAATAATCTAGAACTTCATAAAACTCACCTAGAATTCCATAAAATTTAACTAGGGCTTTATAAAAGTACATGTACAGTTGTATTGAACTATAAAATACGTAATGTAGAACTTCATTTAAAATTGCAAATCTGGTTCCAAATACATGTAAAATGAAATAAATTTTGAATTTTCGTTACACTGACGTTTGTTTCTGTACTTCGCACGTGTCACCATGCACAATAATTTTTACGTCGTTAATCCCCGCCTTCAAGATGACGCCAAATTCCTCCCGTTTATTTTTACTACAGCGTCTCATAAATCCCTCCTAAATAAAAAGCAAAAGATTAGCAAAAGTTTGGAAGTCGTTCGTTATTTCCAAACATTTGCCCCCCGCCCACTTGTCATCATCTGTCCTTCAAAAATTCCTTTTTAACGAAAAAATTCTTTTCCTTTTCCTCCCCCGCTATAACGAAATACCCGCCGATCACACGCGAATCATTCGCGGTTAACGCGAGCAACGTATTATTATATTTTAAGAAAAGAATGAGTTTTTCAAACGTCATCAAAGTTCAGTGACGTCATGAAAAGTGTCAAAACTTAGCATTCCATCGAAAGAGTGCGCGCGCTTTGACTCGCTAGGGGGGGGGGGGGGGGGGCCGGCCAA
>JAQGAZ010001111.1:0-36389 GCA_034692225.1 Polydesmus complanatus | reverse complement strand
ATGCGCGCCACCACCCTATAACGGTTACTTTAAATGTCCACAGCAGATCCGCACGTGAATGGGAGTTTCTTCACCTTGCTATACTCTTTCACCATGGACCTAACATACTAGAGAGATTGCGGTTTAGCTTTTTACCTCGTTCTTATCCTTAACTCTAATGCTTATGACGTTGAAGTGTGGACTTTCGAACTTTTTTCTTCATTGACATCTGTGCTAAAAAAAAGTTCCAAAGTCCACACTCCAACGCCATAAGCATTAGAGTTAAGGATAAGAACGAGGTAAAAAACTAAACCGCAATCTCTCTACTATTGTCTTTAAAGTAAACTAACAATTATTGCTAATTTTAATGCTCATTAAATTAATTTAATACAAAGACTTTAATGTGACAAAAATATTCGTTATTGGCGGCAATTCCTTCAATCAACTCATGATGTTGCTTCTTTACCAAAGGCTGATCAAACCATTGCCCCCTTAAGAGAGCCTTCCTATAGGAGGATATGGATCAAACAAAACACTAGTAGCCTACTGGTAGTTAATCATTCCAGAAATTAACGTAATATTTTGAACTAACTTTTCTCCTAACTTTTAACTTGATCAAGTTCGAAAACACGCTAAAACGTTTGTTATTTAAAAATAAATAAAAATTATAAGAAAATGTCTATGCCGCGTTTATCAAAAATAATGCATATTATTAATGTGACGCACAACATTAATTTTAACAGTGCACAAGTTACAATATTAAATAAGTTAAAATTAGATTCAATTATGTGCGTAACCACTTGATGCAAAAACAATAAAACAACAAGCACTTGGAAAAAAAAAAAATTATTTGTCACGCTCCTGTCTAGTTAAAGCATGGCAACATAAATGCCAAAATAAATTTTAAATATAAAAAAAAATTAATTCTTTTTACATGCATATAAATGCTGCTAAAATGTGAAATATTAGCTGGTATTATACTTTAATGTTGTAAAAGTTACCCAAGGTAATATCTAGCTTTTTTTTTAAATCAATTTTCTTTGGCAATTTAATTACCGTTTAAGTTGCTTCAAGCATTAAATTAAACAAAAGCAATTACTTTTTGATGAGCTCTTAACAAGCTAATAGTAAACGCTATTTTTTTTCTCTCTCTTTTTTGCTAAAAAAAAAAAAAAAAAAAATACTGTGTAATCTTTGTAATATTTAAGGTACAGAGTTTCCATTAGACGAGCAACTTGTTTGATGTCTTCGATGCCTATTAAACGACAAGAAATCGTCCTTTGCAAAAGTCGTCACGGCTAGTTACGTTGATAGTTCTCAGTTACTTTCTCCTTTGTCCCCGCCCGTTCAACTATAAACGTTTGTCGCATTTTCCCCCCTCCCTTTTTTTATTTTTATTATTGGCACAACTGCATCGGATTTCCTTATATCAGCAATTAAATGAATAGCATGCTCGTCGTCTCTTCATTTCTTAATCGTCTATCAACGACTGATGAGACTTAACCTAACAACATCTTCCAAATAAACGAGCAGAAAAGCTGGCAAGCTTAACTTACTACTTTACGGACTAAAACTAAACCATTAAGCTTCCGCCTTTTCTACTAATTGTCATCTTTTGAATGACAATTAGTACAAAAGCTTCGACTTCAAAGAACTTCGTGTTCAATTCTTAATTCGATTATTCCACATTACTAATCAAGTCTACGCTTTACTGTCCGCCCCGTCGTACGTACGTACGATTTGTTTCCGCTTCGATTCATGCTTGTTCAATGAGAAAATATTAATAAGTTGAACGTGCTACGCTCAAGTTTAAATCAATAAATAACGTTGTAGACTTTATAATGAGAAAAACTGAGGAAAAACAATAACGTGTCTGTTTTAAAACTACGGGGAAATTATTCTTGCGTGCCAAATATTTGATTATAATTGCCGCCAATAATAGTTCATAATAGAAAAATAAAACTACTTATTAAGCATCCAATAATGAGGAATATATACAAAAAAAAAGTGATGTATATTGTAGTTAATGAGTGTGTGCCACATTAACAAAACACACTCAGCGCGAGTAATTGATCGCATGAGATTCCATAGAATTCATGCTAATATTCCTTAAGTCAAATAAGTTTTCGCTAAATTAGAAAATAAAAAAAATATATATACAGTATTTTTAATCGGAATTACATACTGTATATAGGTATGCTCCTTTTGATACACATTCTTAATAGTATAAATTTTATAGCTTACATGCTCTTTAAATATTTTAAGATAGTGTCAGAATTGAAATAATTTCCAAATGACAAATAGTTAATTAAAAATAATTCTTTCCTGAAAGCCTAAAATGCACTAATTTCAATAACTATAGTAAAAGTTTAATCGCGCAGAAATTCGCTAAATTAGTAGTAGACTACTTTTAACAGTTACTAACATTTATTATTGATGAAAGGCATAAAATTGATCGATCTAGAGTAGACATTTTGTTTAAATAGTATTCGAAAGTTTAAATTTCCTTTTTTTTTATACTGGTAGGCTATTATAAAATATATAAAGCTAGAATTTTTAATAAAGATTTCTAAGAAACTTCAATTTGCAAAATGGTAAAGTTTTTTATTTATTTAACTATCATTTCCATTACAAAGCATAAGAATACCTGAATAAATAATTCATTTTTGCAAAAAAAAAAAAAAAATGCTAAAAGCCTAAGGGCAGAAACAAGGTACGGTAACATTCCCTGACTGTTTTTGCCTTTTTATCGTCAAAGTCAGCAATTGTTTTTATGCAAATTTTCATGCAAAAATCATTAGCTCAAATATTTAATTCAAGTTATAGAGCACACGAAAAAAGCATAAACACACTTCGATATCGTTTTTATTTAAGTCGCTACTGTTATGTTGACAGCATCTGTTCACTAGGAGCTAGATCCCTGCAGTTTAATCCTGATTATACCCTGGATGAGTGATCTCACACTGATTGGAATATGTTCTGCCCCATATAAGATGATGACATTTCTGCTCTTTCTCTCTCGTCTCTCATCTTAGCTAATATTTCTCACCTGAATATTTTCTATCTTTCACAGACTTTCAGGTAATACAGATTGGAACGCAGGAAGCGTTTTATCATATTAAACACCTACTTCGTTTCCAGCATTCGATTAATACCACCCGCGGCTTATTTACACGTTCAAGATCTAGATAAACTCTAGCGATGTTACACAAAGCATAAAAACAACGCAAGACATAAAGCAAACAAAAACAATAGATACAGAATAGAAATACGGTATGGTACTGTATATTTTTAATTAAAGATTGCGTTTCGGTAGATACTATCTTATTAAATAAATATTACCAATACATTGAAATGAAATGCAAACCATTTCATAAATAATTTTATATATTTACCTTCAAAAACAACTCAATTTGAGAATGTTAAAAAAAAAAATACACAGTGAAAGATAGATATGAAGATTCATCTAGAATTTATCAATATGGTAATATCATTAAAAACAAAAAACCGTTCGTAAAAAGAAAACTTCTCTATTAAATTTATAAAATAGGATTGAATTTATATTTTATTCAGAATGTTTTTCTCGGATTTCAATTAGCGTTCATCACGCCAAACTCAAAGAGTTTTCCGTCGCTCAACGTTCAAGTCCCAAACTGCAAAACGAGGAAATATTAACCGCAATTTTTTCTTTTTTTTTTTTTTAAATTATATAGAAAAAATGCATCAAATTTAGCGAAGCAACTTTGGTTGACATGTTTGACAAATCCCCTCCTTCTTAAAATCTTACCACACCCACTATAGCATATACACAACAAGCGCGCATGCAGAAGCTTACATATCCCAATAGCGTACTGCGCTCGTACACCGATATTTACTCGTTTTAAAAAACTTTTTTCCTTTTTTTTTTTTTCACTTTGTCCATACAAAAAATGAAAAAAGAAATATTAAAGTATTCGTAGCAAAGGAAGAGTAATTGAGCATAGTGAACGTAACACTGCAAATTTCTCCTGCGAGAACTAATCTGCCAATCATGACTGCTACAGCTCCTGCCTGCAAACGTCATTTGCAAATGTTTTTTTTTTTTTTTAAACATATCGAGGCTAAAAAATGTTAGAAAATAAAAAGTGAAATAAAAGCAATTCACTTATTGTATAAAAAAAAATGAAGACGACGAAGGGGAAATAAAAGAGAAGGGGGGGGAAAAATGTAGGTCTATACACGAGACAAGAAAAATGTAAAATTTCAAAGCAAGAGAATAAAAGCAAAAATAAAAATAGAACCAAACATAAAAAAACAAAAAAAAAACTGAAAGTTTTAACTAAAATTTGTAACATTTTCTGCGTTAAAGTTTTAAGGCGGATGATTATTATTTGAAGTCCATACGTCTAGCAGTAAAGCTTGCATCATGCAATTCCGGCTTGTGCGTAACGGCTGCATCATAAAATGAATAACTGACTTTCATGTACACATGCACGTATAATAATAATATTTTCTTCAAACAATTCGTTTACATGCAAGTGCAATTTTCAGCAGTCAAAATATCAACAATAGAGAAAGGGCGGAAAAAAAGTATTTGCCTTACGCTTTTTTATGTTTATATATTTTAATAAAAATCAATTTTTTAAGACAAAAGAAAAGAATGAGTCAAACGGGAACAATAAGTAGAAAAAAAATTTTGTTTCTTTCGCAAAAACTTCCCATCGTTTGTATTCATAAATAATAGTAGAAAACCTTGGCTGGAAAGTAAAAAAAAAAAAAAAAGAGTTGAAATAGCGGAGATAAATTTGTATAGGCTTTTGACTATAGTCGATGCACTTTTGTGCATATAATCTTAACTTGAATAAAAATAATGCAGGTCAACATTTGTTCCTCGATATAATTAAAGTTGTTCACTTTCCTATAAATTATTCATGAAAGCTCATTACGTATACAGTAAATAAAGATTCTCTCAAGAACTCTCACCATTTCCGTACACTGTTTGCATGTGTTAAGACATCGCATAGCACTTATAGGAGACTAACTTTTTGCACATATCATATTGTCTACATAAAATATCGCTTATGTGCGTCTAGTCAAACATCGATTTTATAGCTTTAATGTTATCATTTTTTTTATCTATTTGTTTACCCCAAAACATTCCTGAATTTCAGTAAACGAGAAGAAAAAAAAATCCCTTTCACAATTCGTTTATTTTGTCGCAAGACCTAAATTTAATGACATTTAAAATAAACACAGACGTATAGTACTTTTATTTATAATAGAGTAGCACTGGTATAGCATTAAAAAAAACACTTTAAAATCAAATTTAGTCAGAAACTATTATTTATAAAGAAATGTCTAGAATCATATTTACGTGAAAGTTCGACCAATTAATATACCGGTTCTATAGAAAACTGATTTTAATTTCAATGTGTTCCGATCAATAAGTTAGAAATAACGTTGCTATTTTAATCTAATTTATTTGCTCCTACTAGTAATTTATAACCAAATAAATTAAAAATCGAATTTCCAGCGCATGCGGACGGCAGAGAATCCTAGTTTTTACGTAAAATATTATTTTTAAAAAAAGATGGTATTTGCGACAAAATGATAATTATTATGTACGAAACTGTGCGCTGTTTTTGAACCGTGGTTTGAACGTGTGTTTAAAATATTGACAATATTATTGATGGATTTGTTGCTTTTGTTCATTTTGGACGCATAATTAATTTAAAGAGTTCTAGAAAGGTTTATAAAAGAGTCTATGCTCCATCCTTTTGGGAGACTTTCTACTACCAACCGCATACGGTATACTGTATTTCGTTTCTCATGTTTGGCATGACGTCGGTGATGATACAACTTTTACTTTCATGAAGTATTATGCAAAGTTACTCAATTTTAACGCTATTTCAAGAAGGTACCAGTTGTACCAACATTGACGTCATGCCAAACAAGAGTGCGGTTAGTAGCCTACACAAAAGACATCCAACTCTTCATCAGACGTCCTACCTAACAATTAACTTATAAAAATAATAACAATAAACTACTGCCGGCACAGAGCCACAAGACCGGTAATTATAAACTAAACCAGCAGCGATAAATATTTTTGCGTGCAGTTACAAATTAAGAAAACAACCATGTCATGTCAAAATTAACATTGTGTATTTTGTATATCTAAAACATGTTTTACGTAAATAGTACATTCAAATCTGCGTAGAAACACCACAAAGAATAACTTTTACGGATCAAACCGGCACGAAATTTAATTAATCAAGTACTGTTTTAAGAGAGTTTGTACTAAAAGTCTAAAATGTTACAGTGAAAAAAGCTCTCTGCTACATATTTTGTGCTGCATACTTATAAAATAAAAGTTAAAATGTCAAGCAAAAAAGTATCTTTTAGCCGCCCAATTTAATTTATGCCATATATAATATGATCGATCAAAGCAGTCGCCGCCTATACCAAGCTAAGACAATATAGAAGTTACCAACTTTAAATCTAATTTAAACTTTAGTAATAACGCCCATGATTCGCATTAGAAACTAAAAGCAGTGGGAAGCCTCGAAAAAGTCTTTTTCATCTCGTTCCACATCTTTTTTTTTTTATTATTTTCAGATTAGATTTGTCAAAAAAAATATTTCAACGTAAGAATAAGTTATCAAGTTGAATCCTCATAATTCAAAAATCTTATTTAGCCCAAAAAATCAAAATAAATAACTAAAAAAAATATATATATATAGATAAATAAAAAAAAAAACAAAACTAAATAATAAAATAATAACCCTAGATGAGTACTTGCAACAACCAACAAAGTTCAATCACGTCAAAAACATAAAAGTTTGACGATAACAAGTTTAAATATTAAACCGTTATACAAAAATATCTGACGCACTATATTTGAGTGTGATGGAGGAGAAGGTGGCAGCAACATTGTGGAAGAGTGGGATAAGAAGTTGGAGAACAAGAGACGTGAATAATGATGGGTTTAAATCTTATTTTCCCAACAGCAACAACCGTAATTACAATAAAGGCCATTTTTTTTCTCTCTCTCTCTTTTTCCAGCTTGAATTACGACTCTTTTACAATAGAAGAAGTGATGTCATAAAGTATGACGTCACAGGCGATAAATTAATTTCTCTCAAGCAACGTAACGTCAAAGGGCAACCCTGCTATCTCTCGCTCTCTCTCTTCGGTGTTTCAACAATAAAAAAAAATAAATAAAAAAAAATAGGAAATTGCTAAGACCTGTGTTTCCATTCACGTAAACACACGCTCACTTTATTCCGTCAATTTTTTTTTTTTTTTTAAAAAAACCTGGATCTATATAGATATATATAAAAAACAAAACATAAAGAAGAAAAAGCGAGCTGGAGTTGAAGTTCACAGTCGAATGCATCGTTTCCACAAAACTCATTTTCACGCTTTGTTTCCACTTGAGTGTTTACCTCGAAGAAGAAGAAATCTCTTCCTCGACACTGCCCAATTTGGCGTCTAGGACAAAAACTAAATTAGTTTTGCATGTAAAACGAGAATCTTAAAATCGGAAGCGTCTCGAAGATAACCGCCCGCGCTCATTGTAGCTAACAGATAACCTTTCCGATGTGGAGTACGGATGATGATGCTAATGCGCGCGCGCCACACTAGGCGCCGCGTGACGTCATTTGCAGCCTGATTTAAAGCTTCGAGCAACGATGAAAAGATTGCGCGAGCATATTCAATAAATATTAAGATAAGATTGACAAATATTTCGGTACTATTAATAAAAAGAAGCCACTGATAATAATAAAATTTTAGGGTAAAAGTATGCAATAAAGTAATGCTGTGCCAAACTCAAGAATAATCTTTACAAAAGAAACAGCTGTCCATTAATTATATCAACATATTAAATTTTTGGAAATGTTTGATCCCCCTTCCCCCACCCTCGGTCTTGTCAAAACAGTAAATGCTAAAGTAATTCAAAAAAAAATCTTAATTAAGGGTAACTATAAAATGAAACATCTTTCAAAAATAATTTTTTGCTGAGAAAAAAACAATAAGTGATGCTGATGGCATACACGCAATATCTGTTATCGAGTGGGTGTGTGATAAATTAAAAGAATTCCTAATATTCAGACAATAAATTAGTCAAGACAGTTAAAATTTTAAATCTCGCCCTCAATTTTGGCCACCATCAATGTACGATTCTTCTAATCAGAATCGCTTCATCAACTCATAATAATTTGTAGACACTAAAAATCAATATTGTAGGCCTACGGTACAAATTAGAAACGACTGTAATCCTGTAATTGAATTTCAAAAACGTTATAAACAATTATAACATTGGTGCCACTTCCCCGGTGTTTTTATAAACCTGAGTAAGGTTGAAGAAGCAAAAAAAATAA
Source organism: Polydesmus complanatus (assembly GCA_034692225.1). Lineage (NCBI taxonomy): Eukaryota > Metazoa > Arthropoda > Diplopoda > Polydesmida > Polydesmidae > Polydesmus > Polydesmus complanatus. The sequence goes on along the minus strand of JAQGAZ010001111.1, from coordinate 28,050 downwards.
ATAAATAAATAAATGACGAAGTTCTTTTTAAGTTTTCTTTTTTATAAATGTAAATAAATATCATATTTTTAGCGCAGTACATTAACCCTTTTTTAATATGGCTTTAATAATGTTCAAATACTTAATTATAATTAAATTTAAAGTATGTAATTAACGCTAGACTTGTAATAATAATAAAAAAAAATAAATATATAAAACATTTCTTTAATGCAAGTTTGGAACATGCATTTTCTTTTAAGGAAAAAAGATGAACGATGTGCGAATTATTAGAATGGGTAAGCAACAATACAAATGTATGAATATCTTGCTTAAGAAGATGTCGATGATGAAACGATGACGATGATGATGAATAAAAAAAATATATAAAAAAATGGTGTAGCATCCAGATGCTGTACGATGAAATGATGGTGATGATCAATAAATATAGTATTATGGAAATTCATTTTGACGCATTCACTCTGATCTATCGTTGAAACATCTACCCGCCTCCTCATTGTGATCTACGTACTACATCAATACTCCTGCAAAGTCATTGCTTACTTCCTTTTAGAATGTGCGAGGATCGATTTATGTTTATTTCCACCATCAAAAAAAAAAAGTAGCTACATTTTGGTTTTACTAACTTTTTTCACGAAAATATAAAGTGGAGGAAAAAGAAAAAGGAAGAAACGTTTTATCTCAGCTTTAAGACATTTTCAAGTGCATTGGAAATGCGTTGAAGCATAGAAATTGTTGTTAAGAAAGAAATTAAGGTACCATACACCTTCTTATATTAAAAAAAATATATTACATAACTTCATTTTCTTAAACATAACTAACTTAATACATTGTACTGAAATTATTTACCAATCTGTTATTATAATATATAAACTCATGTTTCTATAATCCTAAAACAATTATTACACGTACTAAATACAGTAATTGACTTCTTCATATAGAACTAATAGTGATGATATTATTTATACCGACTTTACTGTTAATAAACATTTTCACACTTATTTCAGGAATCTCGGAAATTGTTGTATCGAAGATGCCGGTACTTATGAGTTGTAATTCAATCAATCAAACCATTTTTCGATGTCAAAAAAAACATTATCCGCAAATTAACTTCATAAAAAGCGTTTTTTAAATAAATGTGCAGTACTGTATTAGAAAGTGCTTAATCTTCTCTTTGAGTTTAGTACTATGAGTTTATAATTCGCTTTGGGGAAGATGGTAAAGGATATGTTTGCACCTAAAGGAAACAATGGTCTTCGTTGGAAATCAAGTAATACCGAGTTCCATTTTGTTATGAAGGGTTTTTTATTATATTTATTTTTTTTAAATAGGCATTACTCTGAGTCTATAATACATGTAAATAAAATACGGTACTGTATTGTGATGCAAATTTAAAGCGCTAGACGCCGCAAATCTTAAGTTTGCAAGAAAACATGTTCTCGTGTTGCTTGTACTGTAATATTGTTTTTGTCTTTTTCGGAATCACAATTAATATTAATAAAGCTCAATAAATTAATTTTTTTTTCTTTAGCAAAATGCAATTATTCGGTTAAGCATTATTAAAACAATAAAACACTTCAACAATAACAATTTCCCCCTTATAATTTACATTTGAGTAGGCTACATGTACATGCGTTTAAACACTATAAACTAACCTTTTCTTTTTGTATTTTTTTTTTTTTATTATAAATAGTTCTTTAGCGATAAGAGCAAGAAAAAAAAATTATTAATAATATAATTACTTTGTTAAGTTCCACATAATAAAAAAAGCCAGCGCGCGTATTAAATATTCATAAAATTCGCGTAATAATATTTTTTTTTAATATACAAAACTTCTAAAAACTAATTAAGCATTCAGCTTGCCTTTTCATAAGCTTAACAACAATAAAAAGGTGAGCATTGATTGCATTTTTAACTTAACATTCGTGAATTAGGTCGGTCAGGATGGAAAAGCAAAACAAAAAAAAAAAAAAATCAAAGCCCAAGATAACAATATCTTCAAATTAATTTTGAATATTAGCGAACAAAAAAAATCGTCTCTGTAGGCTACTTAAATAAAACTTAATAAGAAAACAATTTTTTACAAAAATAAAAATAATATTATCTCTTGTATTATACCGGTACGTGTTGAAAAATGAAGTTAAATGTTAACGAGAGAGGGATCAAAGTGACGAATTTTTCAGACCACAGTTTTTGAACCGTCACACATCACTCGCAAATATTTATACGAACAATCATTGTTTCTTTTTACAGTCATCTCCAAACTTATTTGATTCTAATAAAATCTGTCGTGATTTGTAAGTCAAAAAAAAAAAAAAAAAAAAAATCTATCTCTAAAGATCAGCGAGAAAGCTCTAAGTAAAAGTGAAAAGGCTCGTCTCTTTACGGAAGCGTATATTTTGAGGTATTAAAAAAATATGAAAAAAAATATATATATAAAATTTTTTTTTATCAAAGCGATATATAACTTAGTTTTGTTATATATATAGAAATTGTACCGCTTCCCAGAGTTAGAAAAATTTCACCCAACCATCAATCACCTGAAAAAATAAACGAGAAGGATGGAAGAATTTCAGCAAGTGTGGATTTCAGATTAATCACTGTCACGAGCGGAGTTCGAAAACTCTTACACCAATAGGATACGTCGGAGGAGTGTGCGCGCAAAACGGAAAAAGAAGGGAACGTCAACTCGAATACATATAAAACCGGCATATCTTTTCTAATTCTAAATATATGAAAGTAAGAGATAAATGAATGAATGAATGAGAAAGTCTTCTAACAGCGCTCGTATTAGCTTAAAAAGAGCGATGATGGAAAAGTCTTTTCTTTTTCCGACGTCTAACACTATTTACAATTTATATATCGAAGATGGGATTAAAAATCCGAGATTTGATCCCAACGCCAATATACCAAAAGGATTACAAGAAATCCACCCAAACTAAACATAACCCACTTGAAGCAAGTAAAGAAAGAAAAAAAAAACCCCCCAACTAAGCTTTATTTTTTCGCGAAAATAAAAATCTTATTTATTTATTTTTTTCATTGCTAAGATTCGAAATTTGGAAAAATATCACTCAAACATAATAATTATATATGGTACTTACGCAAACAGTAGAGATGAAAATCCCCATGTTTTGTTTACAATCACCTTGAAACCACATTTTCAAGTGCGCAGCAGACAATTAAAATTACCAGAATTGATTTTTATTTTTGTTTCTGTGTAGTATCTAGCACGCTGCGTGGATTAATGTCAACTACCGTGTAAACCGTAATATTGTACAGCGTATATAAGTAGACACGTGAACCTTATATTGTTCATATCTGCGCTCTACACTTTATTACACTTTTACTTTCGACTTGAAAAAAGTATATATATATATATACGCTCAACATGCACTCATTAGCATCTTCAAGAAAATTACACCGAAAATGAGCTGCTCAAAATTAACAATGCGGTCATTAATCCCTGTGTTCTACACAATATAGAGTTTGCGCACATTCAACGTGAATATACTGTACCCTATATACTTATGCGTTAATGTACTTAAAAGAAGTAGAGAAAAAAAAAGCCTTTTTTCGAAGAAGTTGTTCTTTCCACGTAATTATAAAATTAAAAAAAAAAAAAAATCCCACTTAAAAAAATCAATTTTTATTTCGGTCGTAGAAAAGTTAATGTGCTGTTAGCAAAACTAAAAAGATTATTCTAATCCGTTCCAGAAAAAAAATTCCTTAGCAAATATACCGAGCTAAAATTCGCATTTAGTTAAATAAAGTAAAAAAAAAAAAAAATAGAATAAAAAAAAAAAGATTTTTGCGCAAAAATATAATTTATTCTTAGCTATTCGTAAGCATAATTAAAAGTCGTTGGTTTTATAAAACAAAAGATTATGCAAACTCAAAATTATACACTGCAAATTCTTCTTTAAAAGGAAATACGAATGTTACTTTTTAAGCTACTTCCTTTCATGTCTCAATTTATAATAATGAATGTTGTTGAAGAAAAGCGCTAAACTTAATTTATGCAAAGACTTAGTGCGGTTGTTATCAAGTCATTTTTCCCCCAAAAAATAAACATTTATTCGCAAATAAATGCTTTTGTTTTGCATAAAACACAAAATGCATGCGTGCAATTAAATATTATAAATTAACTACTAAAATTTTAAATTTTGACCCATTTTTAAACGTGTTTCCCGTCATTTCCCGACGTTCCTTTTTTTTTTTATTTTAGAAAAATGTTTGTAGTAATAATTATTGACAAGTCACCAATTTGGTTTATTTCTACGAAGTTTACTGAGGAGAAAAGGTAAAATAATTTTAGAAACAAGTTACGTTTTAATACAACCATTTTTATTAATAATTATTTCTCAATGTTTGTCAACATTTCGAAGAAAAATGTCTTATCAACGCAGGGTAATTCAAGAGTACAGCTCTGTCGTTAATGCTCAATCCTCTCGACGATACTGCGCACGTACACCATTTTTTTCGTAGATTTCTAACCTACCGAGTGCGTACCGCCGGTTGGGAATTGCTATAAGTAGAGTACTTTCAAGTCTAATCAACGAAACTTTTAAAAAGCAATTTAAGTAAAAACTCGTGTTAAGCATCGATCAAAGCCCCGGTACTACGATTGAATACAAGAAATAAGTTCACATAATAATTTGAACCATGCAAGATCTTGGACCTTTAAGAGATTCGCAATAAATAAAATAATAAAAATAATGGCTGTTAATTTGTTTTAACCACCCTACAAAAAAAACCCTTAAAAACGCAAACATTTAAATGGCTTTTAAATTGAATTTTATTAAATATTAATTTAATTTTAAAGTAACTTAATCTGCATTAAAAAAACCAAATACATGTGCAAATGCCTATTCATAAGTCCTAACTAAAAAAAAAAGTTAAATTTCAAAGCGCAAAAACAAACACACGTAATGTTTACTCAAATGATTAACTTAATTATACAATGCTTATTGTTGATTAAAATGTCATCTTAAAAAAAAATAAACCCCCTATTCAACTTCAATGGACACGTTGGTAAAATAATGGTAAATAAAAGATGATGTTGCACGCTCAAATGCCAACTGCAGATAATTAAAAATAAAACTCGAAGCGTGGTATACAATTGTAATTTTTGTAATTACGCTTGTGTCGAGCGCTAAATTACACACAATGTTAAGGAAACGAGAGTTATGATTTACGACATAAGGAAGAGTCGAAATAAATGTTTTTTGTCTCTATCAATCGTAATTGCACGTCTTTTCGGGTATCCGCCCTTCTTACTTCCTTACGAATACAATTTCTTCAATTTCCTTAAGATATTGATAAGTTAAAGTTATTAACAATTTCATTTAGTTTTTTTTTCTTCTACATTCGTTTGCTCTACCATTAATTATAAAGTAGTGCACCTCGAACCGAAAGCGTTACTTGCCACTGAATTACATTCATTAGTTGAAATCCTTCATTTAGTGAGTGAGACAGAGAGAGCCATTCATTAAGAATTCAAACGCCATTTTTTGCTGTCTTTTTAAATAAACAGATGTCACAAATCTCGTCTCTTCTTCTCCTTAGATACCTTTTCGACCCTCGCCATCGTTAATAAAAAATCTCTTTCTCTCAAGAAATAAATAAATAAAAAAAAAAAAGGAAAAGGAAAAAAATTAGGTTTTATTTCTAAATTCGAGAGCAATCTTCTTTCTGCGCGCGTATATCATAGCTAAAGTATAAACAAAAGACAACGATAGCCTAATTAACTCATTCATCTTTTAAGACGAATACACGCGAAGAAAACATACACTCCCTTTCACTCCTACTGTACATTTACGATGAGAAAAATATATTCCGTCGCTTTGCACACAACTGACACTATTCATATTACGCAGCTTCTTTTTATTATTTAAAAAAAAAATAAACAAAACATATAATAATAATAAAATGAAAAGAAAAAGAAAAAAAAATGAATAAATAAACGCGTGAAAAAAGTTGAGAATGTCTCTTTCACGTTTCCTGTCAACGACGAAAGTGTCTTCTAGCGCAATATAAGTCCCGACTCATTTAATGACGAAATTTTCATTTATATGCAATAAAGAAAACAGCGCAAATAAGCATTTTTATATTTTCGCCTGTAATAATTATTACGAATGTAGAGAGCCTACTGCACCTGTATGTAAGCGCATTTACCAATTTAAATATTCTCCCGCGTAATGAGAAGGGGGAGGGGAGGGGGAGTGGGTGATATTAAGGAATACAAAAATGCAGTTGCCACACCCGTCAAAATGAAATCGTTCCAAATAAAACTCGTTTATCGTTTTTCTCACTCTCTAAAAACGTCGACGACGCAATAAAATAAAAGCTACGTATTAATTAATAGACACGAGCAATATATACTATAGCCCATGTGTATATTATGCATTTGTTATGATTTTCTCTCATTGTTAATGTACTTCTTTATTGCAGCCATCACATTTGCACATAACGATCAGCACGCGCCCTTCGTTTAGCCACAACAAAAGAGTTGTCGATCCACTCAAGGCCCACGGTCCCACTCTGAAAATCAAAGAAACATTTAGGAAACAATATTTTCCTGCGATACTATAGTATGTAGCCTAAACTATATTAAAGAAGAATTGATTAAAATAACTCTCGTACAGCTTAATAATACCAACGTAAATATCAATGTAGCTAATAACTAAATTATTTAAATTAGGTTTCGAAAAGTTGCATAAAATACGATTTCATCACAAGCATTTTAATTAAAAATACTAAAAATTCAAAGTTTTTTTAATGTTAGATAGGCCCTACTACGTAGTGATTTTAAATATTGTTGTTTAAAATTTTAATATAACTCATGTTTATCCGCGTTAACTATATATTGTGATACATGAAATGGCATAAAAGTAACGAAACTGTTTTAATAAATCTTTGTATTTATTACGAAATTTCAAATTAATGCTCGTATCTTTAAAGTAGATATATTGGGAAGCTATTCGCCTAAGGCAAACCCTATACATGTACGAAGTAAAATTTCTGGAACCATGTATATTTAATTGTGGACCCACAGTTCCCAAATAGCCGCCCTTCAAGTGGATTTTCAATTGAGACAACAACACAGAGCCCCAATACTATGATGTAGGCCTACTTGATTCCACTTCCAGAACTGTTATGAAGGGTAAGGGAGCTAGGATCTCTATTCTCTTTTGATGAGAAGCTTCCATGGCAGATCTACTTTGCAAGAGCTAGCATTAATTGGAATCTTTGTAATAAATACAAAGCTTCATTACCGGTAAAGCAGTTTCATTACTTTTATGCCAACATACATATAATCGTTCTTTGGTTTGCCATTTAAAAAAAAAAAGTTAAAATATCACGGCCAATACCAATTTATCATGTCTCCTGACCACTAATATTGTGCTTTCCCTCCGGAAATGACCATTCATTGTCGCTCACCATCCGGTTTTAACAATGTTTAAAAAAAAACATTTTCATTCAGAAATTTCACCCTTTTCAAAGTATCTATCGGTTCAAAATCATTGAAGTTCTTTTTTACTGAATCCTACCTTCAACAATAATTTATAATGAACATTTCGCCCTGTCATTGCTTGACACGCTATAATTAGAAAATTATCTACAGCACAAGCATTAATATTTTACGTGTAAATTTGAAATCCATTTTTTAGCCTTCGATTTGAAAATACCGGTACTGTGTACAGTACTCGTAAAATTTCATTTTGCTAATTCAACGTACGCTAATTTTAACTAATCAAAATAATGACAACTTTGAGTCATTAATTTTGACATTAATTTTTATAAAGACTCAATTCAAAATAATTATTATTGCCAACCTTTTTATTTAATTAAAACCATAAAATTATAACTTCCAACTGATGAATATGTAAACATAACTTGCAGTAAATGTGTAATGTAAGTTACGTACGCATCATCTGTATTGCATGTACGCTCGTTTATATTAGCATGGAGAACGTTAACTGTGGTTTGCGCAAAATGTCGTAGTGGCTGCAAAATTGCATAAAGTAATAATACAGAGTGTTCGACTGAAGCACTTTAGTAACTGCAGTGCACACCAACTACCCGAACACCCTGTATTATTAAATGACTATTATAATTACTTAACTGAAAATATAAGAGATTGCATTAACAATATGCCACCGTTGCATTTTGTCTGCTTATCACATTTCAAAGTTGCGTATTTAATTAATTTTTAGTCACAATAGTAGTATACGTTATACCGGTACAGTATTTATTTTTTTTAAAAAAATAGTATTGATTATTTTGAATCAACAAATTTCCACGCAAATGAATCAGACATTCAGTCATCAAATTCAATTATGTAAAAGGAATGTCAACAGTAATGATTTAGTGCGCGCGCAGATATCGGCAGTACCGCCATGAAATACGAGTACCGGTATATATAGCATCTCGTACTTGTAGCTAGGAATATAATGTTATAACGATCTAGCTCTATATTGACCTATGTCGACTCCAATGAAAAAAAAAAAAAAAGGAAAATTTTCAATTTACATAAGTCAAGCTCGGTCATGCGAGTGAAAAACAGTTTGCGAGCACAATAGCAGCCAACCAGCTACAATACCGGCACTCTTCTTCCAAAACTTTTACTTATTAGATTTTTTCGACGGAATTTTCAATTAAAATAAATTCGCCGCAACTGGATCAAAAAAGAATGCAAACCTCACGAAAAATAGCGCTGATGTTTCTATCAAGACGCCCACACGCCTCACCCTTTAATTATCTAGCTGTAAAAATTAATTATTTCGCTAATTTAACGTTTATTTACTAGAATTTGGAACTAAAATAGCAAAGGTCTAAATTTAGATCGAGTCTCGAGTTCGTTCGTTCGCCTAAATGCGCGATGCTAAATGTCAACAGAGCTGAAGCATGAAGTGATGCTGAGCATGATGAATGAATACACTGTCAGAGCCAAAACACGTTCAATCGCAATATCAAATTCAGGATAAATCGTCGTTTGGTCGGTCGAATGTCGTTCGCCGGTTAAGAAAATTAGAACAACACATGCAGTCATTTAGTCATGACAACAAAAGTAGTTGGGTACACATTGCTCAATGTTCTATAAGTCATATGGCAATACCGCATACAGATATACACGTACATGTAGATGCTATACAGCACAAGTTAGGAAATCGCTTCGGACGCATTTTTGATTAAAATATTTTCCTCGGCCTCAATAATTCTAAACATTTATTTTATAAACCATACTTTTCAAAAAAAATTTGGCATGTAATTAGGCAAGAATAATAATATTTTTTACAAAATATTTCATACTGCTATACTAATTTTTAGCTCAACTTTTAGTTTTTCAGTTTCGGTTTTAAGGTTTTTCATTTTCAAATGCTAGATTAAATCTAGCAGTACTGTCCAGCTTTATTAAATTCTCATTTTACCCAGTAAATAATCTAATCTACTTAAAAAAATTAAAATAATGGCTTTAAAAAAACCATTATGAATGTAATTCGTTTAAATTTTGGATCATGCACACATAAACTGTACTTTACAAAAAAAGTTTTACTAAATCTTGTTTAAAGAAATTAATCTCGTTTAGTAAAGCCTTTGTTGCTGACAAAACTTTTAAATCAACGATTCATTATTTAAGTATCTCAATCATGATTAAGAGATCTTGTGGCCAAATTTTCACGGACTTTCCAAACTCGCTAATTGCATCACATTACATAGACGCCTATGTTAACTTTAATCCGAATAAGCCGAGTAGGCTACAATATATACTGTAGTACAGACTGAATAGAGAGAAAGAGCCCCTTAAAAAACTAAAAACACCGCAGCTTTGTTGAATGTTCTAAAAATTACCGGTTGTGTTTCAGAAAAACTAACTATTTTTTGCTCATTTGTACGTAAAACACCACGGTATACATTTTCTTTCTTAAAATACAGTACATTAAAGTATTTTAGACTATAAGGAAAAGCTCACTCAAAACTGTCAAATATTGAATTAAATAGAAACTTTTTATGCACAAAAAAAAAAAGCGCTTAACCGATGGCGTCAAATCTAGAATTTACATTATATTTTAACAATTGCATTCTTGTTAAAAAGAAAATTAAAAATTTTGCAATAAACTTCAGCAACGTTAATATTTCGCAAAACAAATAGATCAAACTGAATTTTATCTTCGTTTCTTTTTATACGATCGTCAAAGTTGTTTGCAAAAATAATGACCTTCAAGCATTAAGGTCTTCATAGCCTGACCGCATCTTCAGAGCTGCGCTTCAAATTTGTTCTATCGATCTAATCATTACGTCTTTTTTTTTATATATTGAGAGAAAAAACGCATTCCCTATGGGACCTAAAACCAGGGTATCGCTAATGATTAACTTTAATGAAAGAAAACAATTTTGAACTTTAAATTTGCAAAAAAAAAAAAAAAAAGTTCATAACGAATCCCATTTCTCAAACAAGAAAACTTCGGAACTGTATAGTAAGAGAGGCTTTCAATACTTTAGAAAATCCAATACATGTACACTGAAATCAGTATCAGGAATCCAGATTCGTATTTCTATCAGTAAGATCAGTAAATTATTAAACACAATATATTGCAACATCATGAATATATTGCATTCACATAAATATACATAAAATTAATTTTAAAAAAAATTAAAACTTACTGTACAGTGTACGGCCACAGCTACAGTGCAATTATATCAATATTCAAATTAAATAAATGTGATCAAAAATGTACTTGAAGGTAGTCCATACTCCGGGCACCAAAAACGTAAACTTTTGTTTTTGGCAAACAGAATTGGTAAAAGCTTATACAATTGCAACAAATGAGAGATGTAGGTTGTAGGAGTATGAAATATGTTTAGCGCCACAAAGACTCAGTTTAGACCCTTAGGCGTCAAAAAAAACATATTTTTTTGAAAATATTTCAATCAAAATTGAACGTAAAAAGCATGTTTTATTTATTGAATTTTCACAAACAAATCTGCTGTGCATTTTCTTCTTTTTTTTTTTTTTGCTATAATTTTTACATTTTATAAAAATGCGAAACCGAAAATATTGATCACATTATAAATTTGAGGCTATATAAACGAGAAGACGTTTATTTTAAAAATAGCCAGTCAAATTGAAAGTGGTAGTCAATGTTGGCTACTGACTAACATAACTTTGTTAGCATCGATTTATTTTTTCAAGCAAATTGAAGCAATATCGTTGCTTGTGCATCCCCCCCATTTACACTTAAAAAAAACCTCACTTTGACGTCCCAGACACGTTCCCAAAAATATGTCGCACAGTGAGTAACAATTTACCATAGGAAACCGTGTAACTATTGAAAATACGTTAAGGCACCACGTTTTCTAACAACAAGTTTCCTTTTTCTACTCATGTGTAAAAAAAGACAAATAAATAATAATAAAAAAATGAACCGCATAAAACCTTTTAAAAAAACACACTCGTTAAATTTGTTATGTTTATAAAATAATGCAGATACAATTTAAAAAGAAAACAAACTTGGTAACGACGCAACTTCACAAATAAGAGAACGCAGAGCGCCATCCAGTTCCAAGAAATGGAAAGCGAAAAGGCACAAATCAAGTGCACAGTTTTTAAATAAACTTCCAAATGTTTAAAAATAATTATAAATCAAAACGGTAGATACTGAGAAAAACTTTAAAAAAATCAATAACCTACAGTAACTATTTTTTTGTGTGATTTTCGCGCTCTTGCATGCAAATAGGAAATAGCAAATCGACAAAAAAAAATACAGAATGTTGATATAGTAGTTAATTTTTTTATGTAGATTTTCTGGATATGTTATTGTTGCCTAGAGAACATTCAAGTTTGTTTCTCAATTCTATATTTAAATTATGAAGCAAGAGATACTTGTTTTTTCTTTATTTTTCACTACCGCATTTTTCCGCATCCCGCGTTGACTTTATTTTCAGTGAAGAAAAATCGCAATTCGTTCTACTTTCGAACAATGATTCGTCGGGAATAAGAGAGAAAAAGAGAAAAGACAAAAAAAAAATATATATATATATATAAAAAGAGACGTTTGAAAAGTCAATTTAAACGTTGAAAACCCGAATAGAAAGCGAAAAAAGACGGATGTAAACCAATTTCAGGCATCCGGATCTCAATTGGCCATCGCTTTTGTTTCGAATTTGCTCTCAAATAAATTCTTATTAACGTCAGAGAAGCTTTATCTGAAAGCATGATATATTTATATCGATGTAAGCCGATCAAAATCGATAACCGATCTACAATGATAGTTGCGAGACTGTCGCCTTTAACAACCACCCGAATTTCTTCGCATTTTAAATCACACTTTCAATTGGCTTAAGTCCTACAGGCGACACGGCAGATTCCACTCTCAACCTGACTTTACCACCACCAATTCCGAACAACCCAAAACGAAGACCATCTTAATTTAGTGAATAAACCCCAGGGACATTTCAAGTCTAAAGAGACGCAAAAAGCCGTGGTCGTTAGGCGATGATGTTTAACGCATGGGAACCGAAGAAATTCAATCGTAGCTGAGGAAAGAAATTAATAAGAAAAAGCCCTAAAATTCCACCGCTGATCATGTCGGAGAAACTTTTTTTTTTTTTAAAAAAAAAAAAAACATTTTCAGCTTGTTAGCGACAATTTTTAGCATGTTAAAGGATAGCAATTGCAATAAATATTTAAAAATATACTTGCAGGAAGCCATGAATTATGATTAATTGAAAATTATGCATTTTTGTAGCCTACTTCATGCGCATCAGGAAATAAAACTAGTCAAGTAATTAAGCAGATTGCAATTAATATTAAAAACACTAGCTCTCATAAAAAATTTCAACCAAGAATAAATGTTGCAAACATTAAACCATGCTCATTTAACTGAAAATTGTATTTTTTTAAAAAAAAAAAATTTTTTTTATAGCTAAATACATGTATGCTTTAGAATACGTTTTCATACGCATTTGGTACATTCGCAAATTAAAATAAGCCATTTTTCTATGTCTGGCTGAATAATTATCGAGGAGTAATCGCAAACTTTTTTTTTTTAAAAAAAAAGAAAAGTCGACAGCGATTATTTAAAGAAATATTTTCTAAATTGGAAAATTGAATTATTAAGTTTCCTAATTTTTTCTTTTTACAATTACCGGTAGTATTAATTACTGCTCAAAATTAATGGCATCTGTAATCAGATTTAGAGTAGTATCGGCAGTAACATAGAACTATGACGACGAGTACTATTTCTCTTGAGTAAACCATGAAGCCAAATCGAATCTACAGTCAATAAGCAATGCTACTAAATTAACTATCTAGAACAAATTTCAAAGTACTGGTAACTAGTTTACATAATAGTTACCGGTAAGACAACTTTTATAAATAAATGCAAGTACTGTATTGCATTATTAAAAGAGCTCGGAATCACTTTTAGAACACTATAGCTCTTGTTAATCTACATTTGCCTGACTTCCACTTAAGCTCAGTTCAAGTATTGAAGGGCAAAGTCTGTTTTCGAAGCAAATTCAAATGCATGTACGGTACTGTAATTGACAATAATTAAAAGAAATTGATAAAAGCTGACGTAGAAATCAATATTAAAGCTCAAATGATTTTAATACTAGTTGTTAATTTCGCTTCGTTTTTTCAGATCAAATTGATATTCAACTTGAATCTAGCAAACGAGTAGTAGATTTTAGCTTTAATAACGATATTACTAACCTTCACCGCACCTTTAATAACTATCGCAGTAATGTTACTAAACATAATTCAAACCAGTGGCCAACATCAAAGCTTGCAAATTTAAAAATTTGGTACATACCTGAAAAAAAAAAGAAAAAAATATATTAGAATCTAATAACAAAACAATTACTAAACATAATATTTTCCATGGTGCCAATAATAATCATATTAAATACCATTACAAAATTAAATTTTTATTGTGACATTCATTTAACAATACAAATAGCTAAAACGATGAAGCCCATATTATAATATGCATTAATGCCAATCGTTTTTAAGTAACTTTGTAGCCATCATATTTGGATAACTCTTTCTTTTTAAATATCAAAAATTAATATAAACCTTTTTTAAAAAAATTGTTTTGATGCATTATAATGACTTTTATTATACTGTAGATCGTCGTATTTTCATAATTAGATACTGCTTTACTGTACTAAAGTTAGTTTCAAACTCATCAGTTCTCGTAATAATAACCGTAAATATATAATATATGTTTCGCTAGTTAAATACTGTAAAATTAAAACCGTCAAATTTTCGGATAAAAGCAGACGTCAAGATTGCAGTTTCATAAATAAACATTAATTGAAATCACATTCCCCCTCCTATTCTATTTGCGCGTCGGAGACAAAAAGAAGCAGATTGATTAAATTATCTCGTTCTAAGTAATGTAATTGTAAAGAATTGGTTCTGGCGAATGACATGCGAGGCAAAGCGGTGCCACCTTAGCTTTACTTAATCTTATTAATAGAGTAGACGAGCGAGATAATTTTACATTAATGACTAAAACAACCATAAATACGGACTGGAGTCATGATCCTACGATGTAGGAATCTTGTGGAAACACAACAATAAGCCTAGTTCTTACATTTTATTTAAATAAATACAGTAGTTTAACCCGTAAATTTTGAAGTTTTTCATGAACCATAGTTAAATTACTGATAATATAAACTCTATAATTATCTTTTGTCAGTTTCCTCTAATTTTTTAAAGTCAATATGCGCGCAGAAATTCTTTTGTGCAACATTTTAAAATTAAACCAAATCTTGGGTAATAAACCTAATGTTTATGCCCCGCAATGCAGTTATTATGCCATGAAAGACACAATTATTGAAATTTGCTTAGAAAAAAAAAAAGGAGCCTACAAGTATCTTTTTTGTTGTATGCTCGTCTTTTTACAAAACCAGCGTGCGCGCGTAGTTCAGAAATATTAATCTAAATCAATCCTACTTAACCATGATTTAAAGTATAACAGAACGCAACAAAATAAATTTTACTAAATCGCGTTTAAAGATATACGGTACTATAGTTTAGTAAAATACGAGTATTTTCTAGAATAAAATCAAAACTCAAGCTTTAAAAGAGTATGCTCGGAGTCACAAATTCGCTTGTTAAAAAAACCAAACTGATATCATTGTAAAATAGAATATTATTTACCAAAATAAATACTGCTTAAAACTCAAAATACTGCTTTAAACAAAAAAATTATCAGTTTAATTATTAAATTGATAATATAGCAAACATTAATTTTGCAAATAACACCCCCCCCCCCTCCCCCGCAATCCAAATATTGATTTTGTAAATCTGGAAATTCAGTATAAACTCGCAATTAAAATTTGACTTATTTTATTAAATGCTCCGTATGAGGCTAAACATGATATCGAAAAAGTAAAATAAAAAAACTCGTACATGTATTTGTTTACTTTTTACACAAATTTCACCTTCAACTTCCTTCCCTCCCCCTCCAATACTCCTTCTGTTATCATATTACTCTGTCCCTTTGCTCAAAAAAAAAAAATTTTTTTTTTGCCCAACAAACTTTTCTTGGTAAATAGACCGCCGCTGGTAAATCAACTACAGGCGATCTGAATCAGATGTTAAAAAAAAATCTCGCTTTAATCTCTGTTGGGAATTTTGTGTTTCCTTCGGCACCTGCTCGCTGCATCAATGTTAATGTTCTAGTAACGTTGCGTTCAGAATATCGATACAGTGATACAAAAACGCCTTCCTAGCTAGGTTAATGTGCGGTTCACATTGACGATGGAGCCTCGATGGAATTGAGATTCGGGTCTCTTCCACCAAAGATTAAGTAAAATTTGACGGGACCCCGCGGTCCAACGAGTGGGAACAACGCATAAATGTTTCTTAAAATCGTCCGTCTGGATCGGAAATAAGGAAAAGGAGTAAACGAGAGAGCGAAGAAAAGTCGCTTGCTCTCCGGATGAAAAATTTATTTACAATTGACCGTAAGGGGTTCGTTGTTGCTGCTTCTCTACAATGCATTGTTATTGCACGAGTCACCCACGTCGGAATCTCCGTCAAAAAAAAAAAAAAAAACCGATATAAATGTGATGCCTTGCATAAATATGAATTTTGTGAGTGATTGAAATTTATGACGGAAAGACTCAGCTCTCGACTAGCATAAAGTGCGTACATAGGACAATGCAAACAAACATGCATGCCGTTAGAGAATCAAAAGCATAGACGAAACAAAAAAAATATCAAAAATAATAATAAATTTTTTTCTTTTTTTTTTTTTTTTTTGAATCATTTCGTTGTTGACGTCGTGAACGCCATTTATGAGATGCAACAAATCTCTTCCCATGAAACAAACAAGAAAAAGTAAAACCTCAGTATTGTGTACGAGGGATGCGCGCACTTTCACGCATCTTCCCTACACTGATGCTGGTCGGTTCACAGCATTTCTATATATAGAGCCTCTTCACCAAAATCAAAATAAAAAAACGATTCGTCTAGAAAGAAAAAAAAAAAAAAAGCCCCTCTCCAATGGAAATAAATTTTCGTCGAGGTGCTTGACCCGCATTTTCTCCATTTGCGCGCGAAAAACACAAGAGGAAATCGATATAATATACTACAGTAGTACGACAGTCAAGTGTGGTATAGAGCCTACATAGCGTGCCTTGTACTGCCTTAAGTCCACAGGGGAAATGGTGGGAAGAAGCACAAAAAAAAAAAAGTAAGAAAACAAGAAGATTCGATATGACGTCATCAAACCTGGAAATGCGAAGAAACGAAGAGAGAAAAATCACATTATACAACTATATACGTACTCAGAAGTGTAATTTTTCTTTCAATTTCTTGCTTTACTTTTTACTATGTCGGCGTGGAGCCTAACTTTAAAGTAGTGTTATTGCGCTTGACGCTAATAAATGCCGCTAAGTCCAACAGCTTGATATATAACCGATATAATCTTTCGGCGTTGCAATGTTGTGCTATTTGTGTCCTATTTTTTTTTTTTTTTTTTTATTTTATTTTATTGGTAAAGTTCTTTCACTATTCAATTGTTAAGTTTCGATCCGTGTTGAGAAATAACTCTAACGCTGACTTTGTTCCGGAGGAAAGCAATTATTATCAATAATCATATATATAAAAAAAAGTCAAAATGGAGCATCAAAAATATTTTAAATCGTTAAACTTTAGAAACTTTTCGAAATCAATAAAATAATGTTTTCGTCTCTCAATGCGCCATTAAACACGAGTTTTACCGATATAAAAATATAATTCTGTAGATTAAAAATTAAAATACCGTAACGTAATAAACTTATTGAAATTTAAAGTATCATTTTCCATTACCAGTAGGCCTAGTAATAATTTGAATAATAACAATAATGGGTCGTAATGAACCAATTTAACGGCTCCGCACTAAATAGATTTTTTATAGATCTAATTATCATAAAATTCTCTAATAAAAATAAAAATATGGCCTGGTTGAATAAAATTTGTAGATTAATGTTTATACATAAATTATTTCAAACTATTAAATAAACAATTGTACTTTAATTACTTAAATAAAACTTGAAAATTACGTAACGTTAATTTATTTATTTTTTTTAAATTACCTTTTCAACTATTTGAAACAATCATTAAAAATTAAATGCAATAATTAAAAAAAGGTTTTTATTTACCGATATAGAAACTATCGCATTCGCTTCACGTACGATAACTACAAAAACCAACCATAGTCATCTTATCTGCAGTAAGACAGATAATACAGTAATTTAATTTTTAAGAACTAATGTTATTGCAAATAATGATAATTCATGTCATGATCCCTCAATATTATTGTTGTAAAGTTGTGTTTGTAATTTTGACTGCTTATCCTCAATATTATAGCAATGTACAGTAGCTGACGATTTTTTTTGCATGACATTTTGCAGAAGAAAATAATTTGGAAAGTGCGGTCTAACAAAAGCAACCTTTTTTTATATTAATATGTACAGCGTAAATAAATTATTGAACGCGGTGTAAATAAAATATTCAACAGATCTCGCTTATCCAACCTAATGCAAAAACAATATCAAAACAAAATATTTAAACATTTAAAAAAAAAAAGTTTTTAACCAAATATTTTAACCTAAATTATAGTCTCTTTTGATTTTTTTTGTAAAAAAAAAAAAAAAACATTAGAATTTTAAAATTTGCATACAAAAAAATAATATTTTTATACGGTAGCCTACTATATTTAGCATTATTGTATTATGCACAATGTCTAAAAAAAATACGTTGATGACGTTATATCGTTTTAACAAACCACTCACGAGAATTCTATAAAAATACATAAAATCTATTTATTTATTTAAACAAAAATTTCAAACGTATTGGCATTGCATAAAATTAATATTAATGACGTAAAAAAGTACAGTAGGCCTACAGTATTTAGTGAAAAAAAAAAATATTTATTTTGAAAGAAATCAAAAATTTATCTGACAGAATCTGCCAGGTTATTTTTGTTATACAGTACAGCATAGAACAAATTCGAATAGAATATTTGAGTAGGTTAAAATTCGTAGCGTATAACCTATACATCCAACTGTAGGAAAGATTTCGATATGAGAGCATTAACTATATTCTACGGTTCAATCAATGAGCAAGATGAACCTACCACAAACCAAATCGATATAGCATCAAAGAATACATCATCCAAAGCATTCACTATAGCTGCAATGTCATAAACACCCGTTTAACAGCGAACAATTAATATTAAATAGGAATAAATGCCCTCGATGTTTTTTGAGTGCTTTTAATGGCTCTAAAAAGGCCTTGTTGATTTCATCCTCTTCATCTCCCAATGCAACGCCACATCAACTCTCACATAACAGCGTCGCTAATGCATACCAGGAGCCAACGAACCCAGCTTATTTATTTGAAAAGAAAGCCTGGCATAAATTACCCTAGCTACTACGCGCACAACTACTGATCTCAAATCAAACAATTAACCATAATTACGTTTACTCCAAAAGAAAATTAGTTTGCTCATGTGTTCAGCTTACATAATTTCAAATAACTTCTTTACTTAGCACATAATACGAAATAGTATACCATGGGCGTTCGAAAAGTTTTGAAAAATAAGGTTCAGTGCAACACTCCTATGGGAATAAAACAGTAACCAAATTATTTAGAGAAATAATTACATAAATATATTACCCAAACTTATAATTATTTTAATCTTTATTATTGACTAGTCGCAATATATTAATCTAAAGTTTATAATTATTCTATTAACGTTATATAAAATAACAGCTAACCTAGCAAATTGAAGTTGAGTATTCGAAATTAGATCACGTTAGCCCTGTAATCGATTGTTGGCCAATGGATTTGA
The DNA here is from genome assembly GCA_034692225.1 of Polydesmus complanatus. Classification (NCBI taxonomy): domain Eukaryota; kingdom Metazoa; phylum Arthropoda; class Diplopoda; order Polydesmida; family Polydesmidae; genus Polydesmus; species Polydesmus complanatus. The sequence continues at coordinate 8,695 of JAQGAZ010001111.1, read as the reverse complement.
AATTTACGCAGAGATTGGCGCAGATTATTAAAAAAAAAAAAAAACTATGGTCCAAAATTAAATTATCTCTACAAAAATAAATGGTCATGATTGATAACAAAAAATGATTAAGCCAAGTAGCTTTCTGTTGTGCAAATATATATTTTAGAAGTGCTCATGAATGGCATAAATATTTGAGGTGAAATTGACATTCAGATTGACAAACCAAAAAGACAATTGACAATAAGAAATGTTCAATTGTTAGATTAATTTTTTCGCCAATCTTGGTATCCACCATGTCCATTTTTTTGAACATTAACAAAAATCTTAAAATAGCGATAAGCCTAGGTGAACAGTAATTCCGGATACTTTCAAACCGCGCCTCACACACTCTTATAACACTTAATATTTATCTCCCATTAAAATTGGCGAGAAATATAGAAACAACCAAGAAAAGAAAAAAAAAATGTTCCCAACTAATTACAATTCAAAATAAAAATGTTCCGAACAAGCAAGTTTCAACTTCTGGGTAAAATCTGACAGCAACATAAATTAAGTTAGGCGCGCTCGACTCAAAATTTACAGGTATTCTTCGCAATTTAATTATAAATACCGTCGTTAATTAGAAGAGTTAACGAAGTAACAGCACCGCAAAATAAACACACACACATACACACACACACACATGAAAATGTAAAAGTTAAGATGAAAAGAAGACGCCATAGAGTTTTATCTTCAACTCATCCTCCGCAATGCACTTGGCGACTTCCTACTGCCATTAAGTAGAGTGTCTATAAAATGCTCAAGTATTCAAAACCCTGTAGGCTGAACAAAACTAGACTCGTAAAAAAGCCTCAAAATGTCTTTTATTTTTCTCCAAATAAAATTTCGAATAAATAATCACAATGCAAAAAGTCGAGTTTGCGTTGAAAGTTGTCACTACTTATTTACACAACACTGGCAGGTCATTGTCAGAGCGGGAAAAAAAAAAAATGTGAGAAAATTGGTTGTTTCAAGAGAGAAGTGAAGGTGGAATTGGATGATAGGAAAAAAAAATAAAAGCGTGATTTTCTATAATTCCGTACGGCACCGTTACATTTCTTTAGTCGCGACGACACATCTTTTAGCATGCGTACAACTAACCCATTTTTATTTCAAATGACGTGACATATCTGAAAGCTAGCGTCGAGTTTTTGGGGTTTGGGAGAGTTAAAGAGAGATGAAGTAAGTAGATGTAAGCTATAGAACATAATGGATTTGTGATCGCTTTCCTATATCTTCGTCACAACAACAATAAGGCAAAAAAAAAACGCTAGTAAAAATACACAAATAAATATGCAACTGTGTTATGCAAGTCGAATAGCAAATAGGCCAAACGCTCAGCAACGCGAAGAAAACGGCGGCGGTGCTGCCTTCGCCTATATGTAAAAGTGCCTACAAATGGACTGGCATTGTGCGAACGCGCGCGCGCGCGCGCGCCAGTGTATAGATACGTCGCATTTTCCGTGTTCGAAAGAAAATATCTAGAATAAAAATAAAAAAAAAGTGAGTGAAATTTTGAATGTGGCTTCCGACAACTAACATTGTCGATCGCAAACTTATGTATTTGGTTACGTTTTGCTTGTTACAGACCGTCAACGTCACTTCCCACCGAATATATCTCTAGTCTATTACAGGATATAACTTCAAAATTCAAAGCGCTTTCTTTTATTTTGAAAACCTTTAAAAAAAAAAATGCAAACCCAGATCGAAATACACCGTACATATATTCAATTCATTTGGCTTCTCATCAATCTGGAACTGTATTTTCAAAAGCGGTTGAGATTTAATCATCCGCTCGTTACGTCAGTGATTGTCAAAATCGTAGTAACATCTTGTCAAAATGTAATAAACTGCAAGATACCAATAATAATATACTTTTTCGCTACACACATATAGGCTTACGCTGTATTGCGAACATGTACAATATTCCGGCAGTATCGCGCTAACTCTTTCGATACGACCTCATTTTGACGATTACGGTTGCAGGTCCACGATACTATACCCAAATGCTTAAGTAACGCTGCGTCAAGAATTATTATTATCTATGGTATCTTAGCTGTACGTGCGCGACGGTGGAGTTCAAAGCCTAATACAGTAAGCACGCAGTAATAAAGCACGCGCTGTAATTATTTTTTTATTAAATATTTGAAATTTATATCCAATAATATATATATTTTTTTTTGATACGAAAAAAAATTCTGATTAAAAATTTTGAAGGCAATCTCAAATTTTCGGAAGCATTTTGATGCTAACAAAAAAAACTAACCACAGTAGTTGCCTTTACAGCCTACGCTATTTCTAGGATATTCAATTACGCAAACCTAATTTTTATGCAATATAATTCACTTTTATCTTTCTATAAGTGATTGGCAATGGCAAAAAAGATTATTCACGGTATGCAGTTCCATACGAATATAATAATTATTATTAAGCTACTGTTTGAACATCATTCTCTTTAAAATATTGATAAACCAAAACGCTAATAAAAATGATTCAAAGAAACACTCGATATGCTTCCCTGTAGACCTGACATTAAAATTAAATTAAGGTAGATCTTAATAAACGAAAGCATTAAATAAAGCAAATTTTCCTTTCAATGATTAAATAATGCGCATATTTAAACAAATGTAAGGAAATTAAGAGTTCTATATTTGGTTGCACAAGAAGATCAAGTTTTATTTAAATTCTGTTTTTACGCTGAACCGTGTTGTGGTTGCAAAAAAAAAAAAAAGACGAAAAAGCAGTAGGAAAATTTTGAGATATTTTAATCTCGTTTAGAAGAAACTTCTTTTTGTGTTAATATTACTAACACTTAAAATAAAAATTAAGCCCGCCCAATCTAGTTTCAAAAAAAAAAAAAAATCATCGGTAGCATCGAAATAATAAGAGTGAACTCCCAAGCCTTAGTTTGACTTCTCGATTGAAGATTGGCTCTTAAAACTCGCACGTGCAGCTACTTTCCTCTTCAAACGTCAACTTAAATGTCAATTTATGTTTCAAATTGCAAATTCAGAATTCCGTAGATTAAAAAGAATAAAAATAAATATAGTAACAATACTGCATCACCATCATTTTGTACGGTAAGAGCTTTGAAAAGTTCTAGTAGAGTTCTCAAAAATCGATTTATTATTAAAAAGGGGAAGAAGTTTTTTTTTTTTTGAACAAATTCCATGTATTTTCTCCTTTAACTTTTTTGAAATATTGCTGTAAAAACTTCCCTTCTGCTTAAACAACGTACGATCCTCGAAAGAAAAAAAAAAATTATATTTTTACGGCGTTGCTTATATTTTCCTCAAAAACAAACAACTTTTTCGCTCGCTCTAAATATAATTCTAACTCCACTTTTCTTTTCTAATATTCTCATCAAAGTTTTATTCGCAGCCTCAAGTGCTAGCGAAAACATTGTGCGCGCGGAAACGATGTAATATTTATCTCGAAATTTTGCCTCTTTTATTGTCGTCATAGCCCCAAAAAGTATGAAAGACAATAAGTGGCGGAATTTTTTTTTTTTTTTTGGCTTTTTTTCTCTGCGCAAACTCGCTTCATCCGAGAATGAAGCTCGGAGTTGTTGTCGAGCTAAAAACTGGGAAAAGGAAAAGCGACGAATAATAGATTAAGACACGTAACAGTAACGCCAAAGGAAGATTGTTAGTCGAAAAGCAGCGAAAAGGCGATTGAGATGAGTGGGTAGAAGTGGGTGAATTTGTCCTCATCCTAGGAGATAATTCATTACTCGGTATAATTAGTCGTTGTTGTTGGACGGGTTGTAATTAGGAAATCCCCCGCTGTGCGATGCAGCAACAGCAGCAGCGAAGTCTTCGCCGTAAATGCAATGAACAAAGATTATGAGAAAAATATCCAGCTCTCAAACACTCTTTTACCCCCGTCAAACAGCCTACGAGACAACCACCTAAGTACCTAACAACATCGTTCAATTGGAATGTAACGCCGTTGTTTTTTTGTTGTTGCAAAAACTAAAATCAATTTTTCTAAGTTTGGAACCTAGACGTTCATAATACGAGTACATTACGGTACTATCTTATTTCAAATTAATATCTATAGAGACACAATACGTTGCGTTGGTAGCACACTGGAATTTAAAATAATAGTGTAGCCTACCGTACCCAATTACAAATTTCCGGTTTGAGACTTTATTCATAAAAGCAATTATAAAAAAAATTGTTTCGCCATTTATATAGTATTAAATTAGAACCTTAACGCTATTTAATTAGATATCTTTCCTTAAAATTTTCTTTTTTCTTTTAAGAATTCAAATAAGATATTCATTAAGAAACAATTAACGTAGAAAAAAAATCGAGTATAAAACTTAAATACAAAAAAAAATAATATAAATAAATAAACGCGACGAAAATATGTTTTGCAGTATAAAAATATAATTATTACACCGTTAATTCATTTTTTAATCAATTTTATTTTAGCGAAAGCCACATTTTTACGAACTTTTGAAAAACCCGAAAAACTATAGAACTGCAGTAAAACAGCTAGCAACAAACATTACCGGAAGAATCGCCTATTTCAAGTCTAGTTAAAGTAGAAAAATATTCGTTAAAAGTCTATCACCAGACATAAATTACATTTTTTTTAAAAAAAAAAAAAAAAACACCAATTAAAAATTAATCTAAATTCGAAAAAGTGGACACATTGTGGTAGCGCACTTCCTGTGAAATTTCGTAATAAAGAGTTATGAGAAGCAGATTCTACAAAGTAATAATAAAAACGATTTTCAATAAAAACGGCAATAGTAGAAGCAATAGACGGTTTGAGAAAGAAAAAAAAAATTGGATGTGAGGTGGGTAAAAAGACATTAACTTTAGTAAGGACGTTTTCTCTTTGAAAATTTAACAGCTCGTGTCGATGATATCGCAATCCACTAAAATGTTTTATTACCGTGTTAAATATATTCGTTGCATGTTTGCGTGATAAGGACGTAAAAAGCGAAAAGAAGAGATAGTTGGTGTTTAAAAAATATTAGCACTTTCCCCACTCTCCATATTTCCCCCTCCCCCCTCCTCTGCCAAGCACATGTATTCAAACACATTTTTCGATGAAGGCGACGGATCTATATGCCAGATATGATAATTGGGAACGGTTTCTTCTATTTTTAAAAGATGTTCCATTCATAAGATGAACAAACACTCATCAAGAAAAAACGACAAATAATCTTCCATTTACAACACATGGGGATGTTTTAATAGCTGTTTTAACACCAACAACTGAAAGCGTCACTGTCAATAGCATTTTCAAACACGCCAACCACTTTGAATATTTGCCAAACTCGTGCAAACCCAGAGTATAAGCTATGTATGTTAAAAATTATAAAACTCGCCAAGACTTATTTATTGGTGTTTGAAATCTTTTTCGGTTCTTTAATAAAAAGGCCTGCGGTAAACAACGTTTGGAGATAAGTATCTTAAGACAAACAACATAAAGCAAGAAGTGGGCTACAAACTCATCAATTATTTCTGACGTGTCAGTATCATGTTATTCATAAACTCAAAAATACATTATTAATAATGATAGTATCTTCATAAAATCCGATACCGGAAAAAAAAAATTAAAGTAGATTTTAAAGCAACGTGAGAAATACATGTAGATACAAAATCTTATTGAGACTAAAACTATTTTAATCTACGCACAGTGTATGTGCATCCAAAAAAATATATACAATTTGTTTAATAATTTTTATATTTCAAAGACACATGGGAAAACTTCACTTTAAATATTTTTTAAACATTAATTTTGACTGTTATAGTCGGCCTCAACACGCGCAGCAGCACGTATTGCTCCCACTATACTGTAGGCAACATCTATTATTACAACTTGATCAATTTTGTCAAATGACCGCCAATGTCATTGCGACGTCAATAATTATTTTTAACTAGTACAGCTAATAAATAGTAAAAAATTACTACTCTTCCGGTTCTCAAGTCTTTAATATTGTTTGCTATTCAGTATTATAATAAGCCCTATAGATTAAAATTGCTTTTGCCCATAGCGTATTATTATACTACACAGTATAATACCTCCGTAATTATGCTTTAATTCCATGACAAATGCACGAGTAAACTGTAGTAGGCTACATGCACTTGAAAAATAAATAAGCAAGAGGCATTTTTACAATAAAGAATAGCCTAGATTTTTTTTTAATATCAAAAACAATAAATAAATAAAAAAAACGTGAATAGTCAGCAAATATTACTTCAAAAGCAAGTTTAAAAATACGAAATACAAATATTGATGTTTCTGGTTCAAAAATAGATCCTAATACAGAATACCGCTACCGTACTGCAATATTTTAATAATTTGTAAAAAAAATAAAATATAAAAACTCACTTTCAATTTGTCTCTGATACATTGTAGTTTCTAAAAATAAACACTTAAAAATTTGCCTATGCGACGTAGGTCAAAAACCAAACTTGAAAGATACTTGTTTTTTAAAAAAAAAAAAATTGTCGAACAAACAATCCTTGTTTGACAAAATTTTGAAAAACAATCGAATTTTGTTTACATTTTTACTTTGCATAAAGATGAAGTCTTCAACTACAAAGATTCTTAAAGAACACTACAAGATAAACATCCTCCGAAGAAACTGAAAATTGGAATAAAAATTCCATGTACAGCACTAAAAAAAACTTTCTTCAAAAGAATTGAGTATATTATTTCAATTATAGTTGACTTTTTAACAAAAGCAGTAAATTCATAATGCACTCGCATCTAAATTTGTTTTTTAAGTTTTCATCTAATATTCTAAAATTTAAATGAAACAATTCAAATGTCCATTAAATGGAGACTTTAACTTCAAATATTAAATATTGCATTTAATAGACGTTCCAAACCAAACGCCGGCATAAATACTGAAACATTTTACTATTACTTGGTATTTTTGTTACAGTAATTTAAATTGCACGCACTTTTATGAGTCCTCGGAGAAATCCGTTTTATTTGAAACATGGATTGCGAGGATGTTGGCAGAATAAGCAACCTGACCTCAATGTGAGTTCATCTAATTGGTGAAATGTGCAAATTTCTATCTCGACAATTATTTGTCTATTATTACCAACGCTGCCCATAAATCGTTCTTTTCACCTGAAAATTAAAACACGGGTTTTAAGTTAACCACAAAATAATAATTGGTTTGTAGCTAATGCGAATACTGTACTAATATATACCCTATGTTTTTCCCGTCGATGTGCATATTTTTATACAAGAAACGCATTCCTACACGACAATCTCAACCGCACTGGTTATGCCTACAGGAACATCGATGTACTCGACAAATAATAATCCTTACGTGACGCTTATTAAAAAAATTGCATTGCTAAGCAAAACATAATTGGATATCACCCGCATAAAAGCATCGATGACAACCATGTACGGCACGATATTTCATACAAAATTAAACCCTCTCCCTTTTTAGCAAACATTTCTTTTGCATAATCAAACTAACCTCGATTTATCGTTTATTTACCTGCGTGTACTGTATATCATACCAGATTTCCGCATTTATTGCTTCATATCAGATTTTATATAATACAATATTCCAAGTTGTAGTGATGTTTGATTAACTTCTCCTTTATTAATATCATTAATAAATTCAGTACAAATAATAACAATCTTCAAAAAACCACGCAGTTTGACATTCTTCACTGACTAAAAACTGTATATAAAAAAAAAGTGTGTTTTAACTTCGTACATTTAAATTTTTAAAAAAGCTATATTTTGCTGTAAGCTGTGTAAGCAGTGTAAGCTGTGATAAAAATAAAAGCAAGCCTACTCTACTAAAAAAAAAAAAAACGTAAAATCGAGGATCCACAAAACAAACTTATCTACCGGTACATGAACATAACGTGCATCGTTTACGCTGTGCACATAATTAATTTAACAGCCTTAGAAAAATATGGTATCACAACATATGCTACTCAAGTTAACATTTCATCATCATAAACACAGTTCGGATCGAAAGAATAACGGTGACGTCAAAATGTATCCACAGTTTACAATTACACACGCAATATGACTATAGATAAATTTAGCAAAACATTATTAGGTTATCTTTTTTTAGTATAGGTATCGCTATTACACCGCTAAGATCTCACTTGATTGAGTTTAGATGTAATTATTGACATTATCTACTCAGCACAATCATTGTTAACAACCTGTTTTGTCGTTTATTACACGCGCCAACATTTTTTTTTTTACGCTCCACCTCGTCATTGTGTTTTCCAATATTCGAAAAGCGATAACGTTGGCGTAATGTGATTAAGAAAATTCCGGTGAGAATCTAAATTTTAGATATTATTACCCAAACGCCCAACCACCTCTCCATCCATCCAAGCACTATACTGTATTTGAAAAAAAATCTTTATTGGTGGTTGTTACCCATCAATATAATTGTAAGATGCATTACATCACTTAGCCTAGTTACACAGAAAATCTAATCACGGTAAAGATTAATCGTCGAAAAAGTTGCGAGAAGAAAAAACTTCATCGAAGAAGAAAAAAAAATTCTTTCGGCCTCTTTATCGTTAACGTGGTACCGTACCAATATTTATCAAAAACATTAAAAAAAAAAAACGCGAGTATTTTTTTTTTTTTTTTTAAAAAATAAAAAATAAAAAAAAAAAATACATTAATATTTTAATAAAATTGAAGT
>JAQGAZ010001110.1:0-36390 GCA_034692225.1 Polydesmus complanatus | reverse complement strand
CCCCCCCCCCCCCGCCCCCCAAGTCTAATTAGAGGCGAAGGAAGATCCAACTTTACCACTGACATTTGGTCCTGATTTCTGGGGATGACTGGTATACTTCAAGATTGTTTTGTTTTTTGATATAAATAGGTTTGAAATGGGGGTGCGGTTCAAAATTAAGGATGGAAAAGTTCAAGTTAGATGATATAATTTTTGTGGCATGGTAAAATTATTAATCTCGTAAAAAAACAAAAACAATATGACGTTTGTGTCTGCTCAATTAAACTTTCAAACTTTTTTTTGGCATTTCATGTGACAGTAGAGTACTGAATTAGTATTTTTTAGATACGCGATTTTTATGAGTCGTAAAAAAATTTATTTGAATCGTTACCGTATAAAAAGTTTTTTTTAAAAAAAAAAGTTTGTTAAAGCTATTAAATTTTGTAAAGAAAGAACGAAAAAAATACTGCGACGTTTTTTGTTTAAAATTAAGTGAATATCTTTTGGCAGGAACACAAAAATGGCTTTTTCGTTTAGAGTTAGAACAGATAAATCGCTCAGAGCCGTGGCGTGCTATGTACAAAGAGGCCGCGGTATCAGGCAGCACCGTAAGAGGGTCAAAAAAGGGGCTGAATGTGTCATTTAAAAAAAAATTTCGCTCCTCGCAAGCTCGGCTTCGGAGGGGGCGGCATTTTGAAAATTCGCATCATACTGAGAAAATGTACCGCACGGCACTGAAAACGCTTAGCGTTGGTTAGCCGCTTCCAGTTCACAAAAATGTACAAAGCACTTTAAGAACACTATTGATCTCCGCGCCGCGGGTCTTAATTGCTTTTTCATAAAGTTTACTAAATCCTCTGGGAGGAAACTTTGTCGAGCGATAAGAAACGGTCAATTACAGAAAACATTATTATAACCTTTCACTTTGATAATGAGAAAATCAATAAAATGCAATTAAAAGTTGTCCACAAGTTCGATACAAAAGTTCTAGATATGTTATTTCTAAATGCAATTGGCTTAGTAATACAGTAGGAGATACTGTATTTTAGGGGTGACAATATGGATAATTTTGAATACATTTGAGACATTTTTCCCATCTTTAATGGGTGTTGTTTGAATATTACTCATCATACAAACTGTATGGTTCAGCTGAGGATTCTAGGATACCAAGTAAAAGTGATCTGCATTTAAATCGCCCTCTGGATAATAGCTTGCCTCTTTCCCCATGTAAAATTGCCTAACCTTGACAGTACTTCAAAATTTAAATTAGATAATTTTAGAAATACAGTAGGTAATCGCCTAAAGGAGTAATAGGCTAATTGTCATAAGACCTTAAGGATATTTTTTTCTTGGTATGGTTGACTTGCTTTTCGTATGGAGTAAAATTCAAATACTGAACTGTAGTCAGTTTCCTCCACAACCATTAAAGATAGACACATTTTTATAATTATTAACATTCTTATTCAACACCTATAGTACGGTAAGTTATTTACTATTCCTCCTGAGACACACTGTATGTATAAGCTTTATACAGTAGGCCCTAAGTTTTAAATTCTTTTTTTACTTTATATTTTGAAAAAGTTTATTTAATGTTTTAATTTTTGGGGTCTATTTAAAGTTTTGTTGTAGTTTCTCAAATATTTTCTGGCGTTTATAAAATGTTTTCTGACGTTTATAAAATGTTTTTTTTTTTAGATTTTGTCGAGTTTAATAATTATTGACTACCGGTATTAAGTTTATTGAATTTATGTAAAGTCTATAGAGAGCAAATTATATTTTTAAGTTTTTTTTTTTTTTTTTATTTAATTTGATTGGAACCCTGCAACTCTCAATAATTATTCGAGACTTGAAAACCCACAACAAAAATGGTTTCTGCAGCTTCAAACGCATTTTGAGAACCTCTTATCTACAACCAGATTAATGAAAATCTCGCAATTATTTCTGGGCTTTTGTACAAAAAATGTTTTGTAGTTATGAGGTTGTAAACTAAGATGTCGAGATATTTATTTGAGTTTCTGGAATGTTCTTTGAATTTATTTTTTTTTAATTTAAAAACAGCAAATGTATTATTTTGTTGTGACAGATGTTTCAAAGTTGGCTTTTAATTGAAACTACCATAAACATTAATATGAGAATTAGGATCCTAAATTAAAAAAATGAATTCGGTATTTTTTTTAAATATTACTTTACATGTATATGATTATATTTTTTACTTTGACGTTTTCAATTTTACAATGAGTTTACCTTTAATGAATCCCTCATCTTCCCTGAACTTATTGGTCGCTGCTTCCCCCAGCTCGAAAAATTTAATTTCTTCACTAAAAACATCGAGAGGGACGTTAACCGGTCTTCTTAACCGTCCACCGCTCTGATAATAGTATAGAATGGCGTCGAAACTGGTCCGATGTCGATCGAAGAAGTACTCGTTCCTTAACGGATCGAAGTAACGAACTCTTCGAACCGGATCACCCAGAAGAGTATCCGGAAACTGATTGAGGGTGCGCAGCTGCGTCTCAAACCTTAATCCACTCACCTATAGCGTTGATAAAATTTTATTCATTTAGCTTAAATTATTATTGATTTTGGGTTTATTAATAGAGAGATTGCGGTTATGTTTCTTGTCTTTTGATTTCTCGACACCATTCGTGACGTTTTTTCATGGAGTTGTACTCTTACCCATATTAAGAAAATCGTTCTTATTAAATTTTTTAAAAAAAATTTTGTTACGATATGATTCAAGATAAGAAAAAATAACCACAAACTCTATATTAGCATCGATCAAACATAATATTACGTTGATGACCACTCGTTCGCAAGCATCGTGATCGTGTGGAATTGGCTCGAACTTATTTCGATGAAAGAAAAGATGCCCATGGGTACCTGGATTTCCGTATCCGCTCAAGTCCACTTCCTCGCCACTTAATTTCGGCAGTGACCTAAATAAACATAAATACTGTATAAACATTTATTTTATTTTTAAATATTTTAAAAATTTATCATTTTCGTTGTACACATCATTTATTAGTTTTGGTGGAAAGTGTGTTTGACAGTAATAACGCATATACTGTATTTATTTATTTATTTATATACGAAAGTGTTTATTTATTTATATTAAAAGTGGCGCGGCTTAGAAATTTTATATAAAAAACTGAAAGTAAGAATTTTTCTTCTTTATTTTTGATTTAAAAATCGATTTTTTTTTTTTTTTTGGTTTTTATGTACCGTAGAGTCTTAAACACGTAGTTCGTGCGGATAACACAGCATTATATATTAATATTTAATACACACGGTTCTTGATTGGAATTAAAGATGAGCTCTATCGCATAGAGCTGTCGGATAGAATGAGTTAGAAAATAGACAAAGCGAAAGTGAAAAGTTTTTTATCTTCTTTATTTTTTTAAAACCTAGGTGAAAATTTATACCATAAAAAAACGACAAATTTTTATTGATATTCTTGATATTTGAACCGTAACTGTACGTTACGGCATACAAACTTTAAAAAAAAAAAAAATATTATTGTATAACTTGTGGGTCTGTATAATACAGCCATTTATTATGTATTGTGCGGTAGATTCTTATGTTGAACCTCAACCAAAACCTCCGTAAATCGGAGATTTAATCCGTTTCTTAGCGCTCACTTGCAAAAAAAAAAACTGTCTGCAGTAAAAAAAACTTCCTTATATACGGGTAATCCGAAAAAAAATTTTTTTTTGCGGACTGAAACTCTGTATATTAAAGTTTTGACAATATCGAAGCGCAACATTGAATTATTTTCTGTGTTTGACTACGTTAGCGGTTGACCTGCGTCAGATATTGTATTATGTCAGGTAAATTTGATAAAGGATTCACACCTTAGTGACAACAAATTATTATGAATTCTCAAAGAAATTTTCTATATAACTTATATTAAAAATCATTTATTAAATCTCGCTAAATCGAAGCTTCAGTTATGGAAGAATTTTGCTCTTCTTTTGAAACTTGATATACCGAGCCTGTCATACGCGCGGCCCGCGAGAACTTCTTGGAAAATGAATAAACTTGTAAGCTGAATGACTTACTACATGTATTTTAGAAAAAAAAAAACAGAAAAAAGTAGATTTATCAGTAGAGCTGGCCCTAAGATTTAATAGCAATTAATGGAGCTAACAAATGGAGGATTGTGCAGGCCTGTGCTATAGTATGGAAATGCATTGGCATGAATTAAAATTCATTTGAAAATTTTATAAATAGCAAAATTAACGGTAAAACAGGCACCGGGTGTACGAAAGGGTATTGTACAACTTCCGCCTTTTATTAAAAAGAATTGGCAAAGATAAAAATTTAAAAACGGTGCCGTTTTACAGAGAAACTCATAAAGTTTTGTTTATAAAAAAAATATTTCTTTTGATCTTTAAAAAATTAGATTCAAAAAAATGACATTTTGAAATTCATTTATGCAACATTATCCCCTGCTAACGATGTAGGCCAATAACAAAATTAATGTTGCAATAATTTAAAAACAGTGTAACTTGTAACATTTGTAGGCCTACATAACAGACTTTGGAATTAGTTCAAAATTTTTGTTGGATTTTTGCGCCTGGTTTGGTTTATATAAATCAATCAATAAACTGAGCTTTCTTTTTTGCATTCATTTTAAAGCATGATGCGTATTGATTGACACACATGATAAATTATTATAGAACATAAATAATTTGGAAACAATTTACCGTACTACAAATTCTTTTCTTTTTTTTTTTTTTTTAAAAAAAAAAACTTTATTATTCAATTAATATAAATTTATTTATTTCTTAGAATTTTGATTTCTACTGACGTTGCATTTGAAATTTATTTAGGAGTTGTAATAAGATAAACTTAAATTTATTAAATTAATTTTTTTGAGAAAATTTAACTTAAACAAAGGGATTTATTGTGTTCGTTCTTTAATTAGTTTCCACAGTCTCGCTATAGATTGTTGGAATATGTTTTGTTTATACTGGACAGTATAATAGGCTTACTCGTAATAATAATAAATAAAAAAATCTTTTAAAGATTTAGTTGTTATATTTGCTGGAGAGCAACAGCAACGATTGATTTTTCTAATTATTGATTTGTAACCCGCTGGAACGTGAAAACCGGTTTGCATCGGATGATCGCTTTACCTTAGAAAAAGTTTGCCGTAAATGTAAAACCTATTCCCGGTTGCTATTTACCACTCGATTTAATGGATAGAAAAATGAACTCGCTTCATTTTTAGCGTAATGTAAAAAAGCAATAAACTTAAATAAAAGTAACTTTTTGATATTACAGTACAGTATATGAATGCAGTATATCGTTGCCACCGGATTTTTAAATCAAGGTTTAGCAACTTAATCTTTAAAGTTTTAGTGGCAACAAATTATTTTTTGTTATTTCATTATTTTTGTTTTATTGCGCCCCGTAGAGCAATTTTTATAAACTGAAATAATCAATTTTTTCGATTTTTTGACTGTTTCGACTTTTTTCGAGTTTTTCGACTTTGAAAGAAGAGATGGTAGTATCCCGGATTTGAACCCGTCAAAACACCCTTCTCCTCAGCTTCCAAATAGCTAGTCCTTTATTAACTTTTTTTTTTCGTGGCATAGCATGGTTAATTGCATGATACTAGTTTTTACTCGAATTTCTTAACCTCGGTTAAGCGACTTAATCTTGGTTAAAGTTTTAGTTGCATTTTTAATTATTGTGGGCTATTTATTTTTTTTTTTTTTTTCTAAAAAACTCATATTAACGATGATGGAGATTTTCTTTGCTAAACGAGAAAAATAACTTCAAACTGGATTTAGTACAGTATTTAAAATCTCTTTCTAAATCAAGATCAAAGCTAAAACAAGCAAGATTGAGCAACAAACAAAAACGACTCGCATGGTTGTTAATAAAGCTATTCAGTACATGTACAATATTACTCGGAGTTTTACGAGTACTTGTATATTATTATGAATAAAACGACTTGATCTCGATATAAAATTTTGACTGCGTTCACCCTATTTGCCTTAAAATGAAACATGTTATACTCTACAGATGTGCGGTGCTGCACACTGAAGGGTGAAGGAGGGGGGGGGGGGGTAGTGAAAAAACGGGATTTAGAGGGGAGCCTCAAGCTTGAATTGTGTCTCACGATTCAAGGGCATGTACCCCCGAAGCAAGCCTATTGAAACAGTGGGATTTTTTTCGCAGCTATTTTCATACTACTGTACAAAGATTTGAACCAATAGGAAATCAAAGAACAGAGCATAAAGCAGTTCCAAAACAATAAGTCTCCTGCTTTGCATTAACTACATCTTTTAACATTTTGCAATAAAAAGTTTTATTAATTCAAAACCGGTGTTACATGGTTAAGTTAGAATTATTGCTAATCTAAAAATTAAGAGAAACATTTTAATTAAGAGAAACACTTTAATTTTATTTGAGAGATTTAATATAAAAATAATTTTAATTTTGATTTTAGCATACCGTAAACTAAAACGCAATTAAACACGTAGATAAACTACGACATGACAGTGTGTGCGAACATAATTTATCCTACGAGTTTGCCTCAATAGACGCGCTCGAAGCCAGCTACTAAAGCCAGTAAAAACACAGGTTTTTAGCATTAAATTTTACACCATTACCTACTGGTGTTTTTCATTTGGGCTGTTTGCAGTGAAATAATTGTGGTTTTTATCTTGCACTTCACATACTAGTTTTGTCTGTTTGTGTATGTCAGTGGGATAACCCGACTTCAGTTACAAAAGTCGAATTTTAAGTTAGAACGGAAAAACTGTTAAAAGTTGAGAAAATCTATTACAATAATAATATTTTTAATTTTAGTAACAGTATCTGCTAGAGGTTGTTTATGCTGTTTTAACATCAGAAAATCTCGAGTTGGAAAGAAGTTTTAATTATTTTAAGCGAACTTATTGATTGGTCTTTGCCCGTTTCCAAGTAACTTTTTTGTGAAAAATTTGCAAATTAAATTATCTACAATCATATTAATTTCTTTTCCTGCGAATATGAATCTTGCTTTAAATAAATGCAACTTTTCCCGTAGTCAGCTAAAGAAAAATCCAGGAAAAACATTATTATATTTAATATTTTATAAATGTTATTTTTTTATGATGCTTCGCCATCCTTTCACACTTAATTAGCCAAGCATTAACATTTTTATGGAGCGTTAAACCGACGTATATTTACGTTATTCAAAATAACATTAAAAAAAAATTTTCTATTTATATTACCCGGTACTAAATATACGTTGGCATTCCATAAATATAAGAAATATGCCATCCTAGATAAGATAGGAATTGTTCGCCAAGTGTGGAGTATTCCTCGTGGAATAATGTCAAGATCTTTTGAAATGAAGCGCGAATTGATGACAACATTTTTTGGGTAGCCCATTAATTTTTCATAAACGGTGGCAGGAACCCTACTTCTAAACATTTAAGCTACCGCCATCTATTTCAACCAAACACGTGTTTCATTTTGAAAATGAGTTATTAAATGAACGAGAAAAATAACATCACAATGCTTAATGCATATTTTTTTTTGGGGGGGGGCCGGAACTTAAGGTAAATCAAGGTTGTGTCATGAGTGTACAGTATTTCCTTCCCAAAACTAATAATGTATTTGTGGCTTTTGTCCAACTATTTTTATTTTATCCGCTCTTTACTTCAGCGTTTCCCAGTCTGAGTGTCGCGACACACTGTGATGTGTCAGAATGATGTTTATACACATTCTTCTCGTTTTTAGCCGAGGCAAAATAAACGATCATTTTAATGTTTACAATTGATCATTTTTTTTTTGTGGGCGTTTAACATTAAATAATATTATTATTGTATCGAAAAATCGATTTACTTTTTTGAAAGATTTTGCTATATATTTTTTTAGAAAATTGCATATATTTTATTTATTTATTTTATTATTACTCTTCAAACATTAGAGTCATATTTTTTTTGTTTAGCAAATTTTTTGAAAATATTTTTATACAAATTTTCCAATATTTTTCCACATTTAAGCAAAACAAGATTGCAATTTTTTTTTTGTTAATAAATTTAAGCATTTGTAATGATTTTCTGGTGGTTGCATATTAAAAATGTTTGGGAAACACTCGTAATTAATTTTATTTTTATTAATAATTATTATTATTGTAGGGGAAATGAATAATTTTCATTATCTCTTTGGAATGACAAGTGAAATACTGGGAAAAATTATTTTATTTAATAATTTAATCGAGCGCTTCAAAGTGTTCAACTTACGACAACGCAAATAATATTCCTCGCCTTGAATTTTTTTTTTTTTTTTTGGCTTTTATTATTATTATTTGTAAGGTTGGCAGACGCCCATCTGCCAAAACTACTTGCATAGCAATAATAGCATCTCATTTTTTTTTTGGTTGTTACGGTTCCTTTAGTCGGTTGATGAATAGGAAGACAAAGAGCGAGGGAGCTAATTAAGTTCGTATGGAAATCAATTTAATAGGTCTCCCTAACTCTCTACTGGCTGCATCTTCTCTCATCCTATTCGGTACAAGGGGGGAAAAAATAATAAAAAGTGGGATTGAATGTGATGAGATTATCAATGACAAAGGCAAAGAAGAAAATGATGAGACAAAATAAAGGAAACGCCCGTAGCTGTTCAATTGACTTTTCAAAATCGAAGAAATCAATCAATAAAATGAGAAAGTTTCAGTAGATTAACTCCAGACAATAATAATAATTATTTTTTTTAAAAAAAATGAAGGTTACTATCGGTAAATCAAAATCTAAAAGCTAGATAGTAGGCCTAGTAGATAAAGACTCATTCTTTGTATAAAAATGTTAAAACTTCCAATATTATCTAATTACAGTGAGACCCCCGCAATAACGGCACAATTGCCCGCGGATCCTTGCCGTTAAGTGAATCTTGCCATACGCTGCAATTCAGTTTGACGATAGTAGACATGGGTTTCCTTCCGCACAACTCTGAGTTTGAGTACAATAGTAATGATAATGAGTGACCTGTTTAAGAGCCGCTGTTATTGCAAAACGACATTAAGCAAGGCGCCGTTATTGCGGGGGTTTACTATATTCTACAGTATTATTTTTCTTCATTGTCATAACCAAACTTTTGACTTGACAAATGATAAGTTAACTTACTCGTAAAACCTGTAAGCTTACTTCATCAGTTCTGCTAATACAAGGTTGCATTTTTTTTGTAGATACAACTACTTATCACACTAGCACATGGAATCATTTACATGTATATACAGTACTCAATAATTCCACTTTGCGTCTTTATCAGTTTTTTTTTTAATACAGTAAGGAAATAGGTTATCACTGTTGTTTTTAAAAGATTTTTATAATACCTACAGTAATTATAATCCTTTTCTATCGTAGACCGTTATTCGCTTTGCACCTTGTTTTTTGGAACCGTAAAAATTGTTTACAAAAGTAGGCCTATGCGAATTGTTTATTTTTTTAATTAATAGTTTTCAATTTTATGTAAGTTTTAATTAATTTTGAAAGTCAAAGATAATCACAGATTTCTGCATTTGTTGAGTTTTATTAAATTCTCCTCAATGCGCTATTAAGATATATGCTGTTCTTATTGATTTTTTGTTGTTATTATTGGAAATCGATAACTAAATTAAAATGGGCTTAAATTGTGCTAATTATCCAATTAATTTTGCAATAAAAAATATTACATAATTTAAAATAAAAATAATGTAACTTCAATTTTTAAAATTATTTTGACGCATACGTCACTCAGCTGATTTCGTAACGTAAATTAATTGTAAAAATCTCGCTGGCGTTAGTTTGGTTAAATAATATGGCTTAATCTATGCTCTGGTTACCAATAAATCGTTAAGTTTTCTTCTTGTTCCAAAAAGTCGTTTACAACTTAGTTTCAATTAAATTACAGAATTATGAAAGGGAAAATAAGTTAAACTTTATATCAAATTTAAAAGTTTTTATAACTTTTTTTTAAACAACTCTACAATGTTAAACTGCTAAAAAAAATCCTGATCACCAAAAAAAAAATAATAATAATAATAAATGGCCGGAAAAAAAAAAAGGAATGGAAGCGGATTTATAGTTAAACCTGGCTTCCAGTTTGAGTTTGATGTATGAGAAATAAGAACCTTTTGGGGTACTTACAAGCAGCGATTGTTATGCTCCAAGCCTTCTATTTGCGACCAGATTCCGACAGTGGCCATTTGTCACTTTCGTCTGACGTCATCTTTTAATTACAACTCTCCACAACTTAGCTTAACACTTCCTTAAAACGACATAACCGTGCGTAACACTAACAATGTAACGCATGATAATGACGGACAGAAAAAGAAAGAAATCTCGCGTTTATTTTTCACGCGCAATTTTTCAGGCGGACGTCATTTCTACGTTTAAATTAGGCTGATTGGCCCACAGCCAAAGCCACGCCCACATCACTCTTTTATGTGTACACTCATGTTGTAGGAGTTTATGCCGAATATTATTACGGAATCTCTGCACACATAAAGTAGCGTTTCAAGGCAATTGTGTAGAATATGGGTCTATGACAGTACTTTTGTTGTTAATGGAGGTTAAGGCAGTGTGTGACTCTCAACCGAAGTGCCGCGGCACATGTGCGGTGGAACTGTGACAAGTATGCCGCAACAACATTTTTTTAAATTTGTATTTGTGTTTGTTTTTTTTTAGTAAAAATGTTGTTATATCACTTTTTTATTTGCAAATTTTTCACATTTTATAAAGGTTTTACAATACTTTGGCAACATTTTATTATAAGTGTAAAACTTTGGCACCTTTTGGCATAATTTTTTTTTTGTAAATTTTTCCAAGCTATTTTTTTTTATTAATTATTTTTTTATAAGCTAAATTGAAGCACTTTAAAAAAAACTGTTACCGGTACTACTTTTTTAAACAAATAATTATCGCTTATTTTTAATAAAATAATAATAATATTTTAATTTAATACATTTGCCATTTTGCTCACATTTTGTTGTTGCTAAGTTAACCATTTTTTGTATCAAACTAATACTGTATTTTCTTTTTTAGTTCAATTTAATATATATATATTTTTTTTTTGGCAAAATATTATTTTTTAGACAAGTGTTAAACTTTATTTTAATAGGTTGCGCAGTATGCAACGCAGATTTATTTTTAATAATTAAATTAATCGCATAAAAAAGAAGTTAAAAGTACTTAGCTTAAAGAGTAAGTTATATCAAAAAATAGGAGTCACAAAAAATATAGCTAAAAGTTTCGCCATAAAAATATTTCGGTTAGCCTGATCAAAAAAGAATTAGATTTGAATTTAACAAAATCTTTCTAAAAATGTAAAAGGATCGACGGCGGTTCAAATGCGTAACATCGTCAAGTGTACGGAAATTTATATTCGTTTTGCATCGATCGTTTAAAGTCGTACTCAATGTAATATTATGTATTTGGAGACTGCAACAAACACAATAAAGTGCATTAAATGCAAATGATACGAATTTATGGTTTCGCCTAAATACGCGAATTTCACACCCTATATAAGCGCTAAAGGCAGCAAAAAAAAAAAAATTCTCTATTTTATATGCATCGTAATAATACATTTTTATGGAAATGTGGACGCGGAGATGCGTCAATGACGTCCTTGTCATGTTTTCATCTCCCAAACAATTTCAAGAAGTAACGTTTATTACGTCAATTCATACACCAGATGGCGGGTTATTAGTGACAAAAAATAGAAGGTACAGGTATAGAAAATTTCCTACTAACCTACATCGCATTTTTGAGGACAAATTAATATCTCGAAATTATAATTACTTTTTTTTTTTATTTTGACTGGCGGAATTTTATAAATGGTTAAGATTTATTAGGCTATGCGGGTTTTCTTTAATGTCGTCATAGACATATAACGATCGAAAGAGAAAATGAAGCGAGAGAGAGAAAAAAAAGATGAGTGATCGAAGGGAAAGGCGGATTGGAATGATGAGAGATGCAAAATGAAAAAAACAAAATATAAGTATTTATATTTTGTATCGTAATATATAATATTAAAAAAAAAAAAAGATATAGGGAGGAAATAAGAGTAAAAGGTAGTGGTTAAAAGCGCCACCTACCCTCCAGCAACAATTATCATCTGCATCTCGTCAACGCTGTCACTCATACGATAATAAATAAGGTTGAGTCGTACGTAGTTTTACCGTGGACGAGAGAGAAGATGGACCCGGATCCATTCAGGGTAATGTTAAAATCAGGTCGGAACAATCGTCTTCATTTATTTTATTCTTAATTTTTTTAGGGGTCTTTTTCTGCCGGGGTCTCGTTGTAAGGGACACTTTGTATAAACGATGCTGCTTCATCGTCATGAATAGCGATCAGCTTGCTTTTTTCCTATGCTAGATGGCGCCGATGATAACCAGCATCTTTTCGAGAGCGTTGCCTAGCAACTGCATGATTTTCGCTTCTCGTCTGTTTTCCACTAGACGGAAGCACTCGACTGCTCAAAGGGTCGCTAACATCTCTATCCCACGCGCTTCCTCATTTCGCTACAGTACATGTTTCAATAACCAGAAAAATTCACTAAATGTTTCGACAAAAACTCACTTAGTGTTACATGTATGTGAAAAATGCACTAAAATTATGTGCTAAGGGTTGCGAGAGAAATTCACTAAGTGAATATTTCATTAAATGTTGCGTGATTTTTTTTTTTATAAATTTTTATTTGAATTTACTAAATATTATGAGAAAGGTTCGCTAACTGTTAATAGTCAAATTATTATAAATATTTTCGCATGAGGCTCAATATATTTTTTTTAAACAATTTTCATTTTTATAGGACTAAAAAATAACTCAAGAAAATTGCAATTTTAAGCCATTTTACAGAAAAACTCAAAGTTTTTTTCTTTATAAATTGCATTTTCTTAGTTAAATAATAAACTAGTAGAGGTGTTCCGATGAAATTTGTGATGGAATAAAGGATTATTATACCGAAATTTTTTTGAATCTGTAGGTTCCAAAGTTTGTGTTTCTAAAGCAATATTGTGAATTTGTAACAAACATTTGGTAAATGCGTCATTAAGAGTCGGACCATTAGTGATGCATTCCAAATGCTGCCATGATTGTTGCAACGTTTGCGCACCAATTTATTCATTAACAACTGGGTTTCTTGGCCTCAAATTGCCAATGCTTGTTATCCGCTTATTGCCCACAAGGGGTTTGGTGAAACCCTAAAGAAGAAAATCTAATAATGTGGTGCTGGAAGATTTAATTTAATAATTTGGCACCTCGTTTGAGGCAAATGTTACAGATATTTATCTAATACTCGGAGTATAATTTACGATTAGTATTTTGTTTAAAATTGAAACAATTCATTAAAATCTTAAAAACAATCTATTGCAATAATGTCGCAATAAGCTGGCTAAACTCAATTAGCCTAATCTTAGCTCCTCGTCAATTAAGAAAAAAGTCACATAAATGGTTATACTGTAGATTATCAAGAATGGTCTCCATGTAGTGTTGTACGGTATACAATTTAGCAAAAAGTTTAAATTTATATTTAAAATTTGTTTATGAATTTCTGGCCCAAAATTGGATTCTTTATAATATTATGTAACTTTTAAAATTACTTTTTTTTTTAAATGAACAAATGAAATTGGTTAAAGATATATCGGAGATGCAATATTATTTTAACGTAAGCTTACTGTATTTGTATTTTAATAGAAAACAGCTTTCAACAGATTTGATCCTGAAGTTAGTGAGTTTTTGTTTTTGTGTACGAGAAAATAATATGAAGTAAACGACGGAAATCCCGGAAATGAGATATCTAAAATATTTTCTCCATTTTTTTATTGTTAAAACGTACTACCGGTTTAGAAAATATTCGCAATTTAATAAAATATTATGCCAGCGGAAACCTTATTTTCCAAAGTAGTTCCGCCGTAATAATTTGTTAGTAAGTTCAAATTTATTACTAAAATGCGAAGATAAAAACAAGTACAAAGTGTCAGTGAACTACGGTGCTTCTTAAATTTTCAGAATAATTTTATTATTATTACAGCATTACTTTAGGTGTCCAACCTTTTTTTTTTATTATTATTTCTTCACGATGCACCAAACCATAACATTTATACGGTTTATTTCTGATATATACTAATCAAATTACTGTTTAAAAATAATAAACAAACTCCCGGTTTGGAAAAAAAAACTAATAAATAAAAAAATTTTGAAAACGATTGTTGAATTTTACTAAGAAAAATGTAAAATTCTGCTTAAATATTGATGAAGTAAAAAAATTAAAATTTTACGTAAGCATTAAAAATGCGCTTTCTTGCTAAAAGATAAATAATTTATGCGAAAATCTTGCTTAGGCACAATTCTCACTGGTTCGTGATACGGTGATACCTCGGTTGGTAAACTCGTATCATGGTATTTTGCATTGAATTGCTTTTAGAAAAATTGGATAGATCTTCACAACAAAATATTTTTTATTTTGTATTTCCTTCATTAGCATTAATACTATCTTGCTAATTAAGCAAACAGGAAATCGCTAGAATATTAAAACTATTAATTGAAACAAAAATCCTAATTAGAAAAGACATATAATACGCAAATATACAATTATTTTTAAAAGCGAATTGATTTAGTTTTCTAAGAGCATCCTTCTGGCCCCATTCGCATTGTCTGCATACTCTCTACACAATAGCGTGCAATAATAAAACGCTTATTTTTGGCTTAATTATTGCCGCCGCGTTAAACCTACCAATAGATGGTGCAATATTATTACAATTTAAATGTCGCACAATTACTCAATCAATTTATTACAGCGATGGATCTTTAAGAAAATTTGAAATCGATGAATTAAGGTGTCCCCCCCCCCCTTTACACTCTTTTATAACGTGTAGATCAAGTGTTGATAATTTATCCAAACCTAAATATCAAACAAGAGTCGAGTAATAATGCACGATAAAATAAAAATTAATGATTATTATATCACGTGAGATGTTAATTCACTAATGAGCTCATTCTAATTCCCATTTCTTCTGCTAACACGTTGTTGATATTACCCGAGCTTAAGTTATTAGTGGATAATTATTATTACGATTAATTATTAATTTATTACTGATCCAATTTGCGTTTTCTAAGACAGTACTTTGCTCGCCACTGCTGATATCGATTGACTTAAACGTTGTTTAACGTAAATCTTAATGTACTCAAAAAATGGTTTAAAAGAAAATAATGTATCGTTCTATGATTGCTTTTCTTTTCTTTTTTTCTTATTTTACAGAATTGGGTATTTAAGAAAAATGGAATAGTTTATTCTTATTTGATCGGGGAGCATTGATCTCGTTCAATAAAATTTGTTTTGTGGCGGCCAAAACAGTAAATCACGCTTTCTAATGTTGCTCTGGTATAAGATTTTTGCAGACAATGAAAATTAAATTGGAATCTCGATCATTTTTTTTTTTTGAACCGCAAAAAACACTGTGATTAATCCAGATTGATTAATGTTAATGAAAAGGGAATTGTTTTAATTCTGTTAGTTCGTAGAAATTTTTTTTTTTTTCTTAATTTCTAATGCGACAATACAATTTTCTATTGTTTTTTAAAAGAATGTATAATACTCTTCAGTATTATTGGAATGGCAACCAATAATCGTTTAAAGCTTTTCATCTCGCCTACGATCGCAATTACATTTATAATTTTTTTATTATTTTTTTTTCTTTTCTCTTTCTCTTTCTCTCTCTCACACACAAAAACATACGGTAAAACAGCACTTGAAGCGAAATTAATTCGGTTGTAACATAAAAAAAATAATAATAATAATAAAAAAAAAAAAAAGAATTGAAAACAAAAGTAAATTAATTTTATTTCGATCTGAAAAACAAAATTAATCTTACTTTTAATTAATATTCGCGTCTTATTTGTCTTTTTCTAAGAATGCATAAATATTCTACGACGTGCATCATTTTCCTAATAATTATTATTCGATATTAATACAGTACTCATTATATTATATTTACAGTATGTATTTCCTAGAAAATAAACGCAACAAGTTCTGACGTCACCAGGGAAATATAAATATTTTAAATCGACTCTCACTTTTTTTTCTCTCTCTCCCCGCATATACGAAACAAGTGCGAATAAAAGGAAAAGTGGCACGTTTCAGCCAATTCGCAAAACGAATCGACCAGGGTTGAAATCGATCTCGAATTAAGTCTGACTAACAACTCCAACCGTTACATAACTTCTCCGTTTTGGGGGGTGGATTTCCAAACAATTTTAATCAAACGAATAAGATCATATTAAATTTAATACGCAATTATTATAATAATTATGTACTTTACCTTCTATTATTTGTAGTGCATGAAGAGCTGGTCCACAAAATACCAGTCATTTGCTATCTCGAACTGTTCGTGCACAATTTATACATAATCCAATCCATTAATTTTGTTTGTTTTTGTTTGTTTTTTTTTTTACACTTTTTGAAATTATAAACGAGTAATAAAAATATAAAGAGTTTTGTTGTTGAGAGAGGAGAAAAAAATATTTTTGTTTAGTTTTGTTAATTGACTTTCCAAAAAAAATATCCGTGAACACTTGTTAGCGTCATGATGGCCGCCATACATTTAGGCAGGCAAGCACGACCACGCGGCTTCTACAGGGGGTTGATAGTGTTTTTTAACTTAATCAATTAATGTTGCGGGAGCGGAATATAGAAAGCGACATGTAAGAATGATTGTTTTATGTGAGTGAGTGAATGATAGTTTGAGAGAGAGCGAGAGAATGAGAGTTGGGGGATGGGGTGAGAGGGGGAGATAAATGGTCACGTGCTCGTCGCTATACAATGCTATTCGGTGTCACTATGGTAACCGCTACATCGAGTGACTCGAGTGACGACACCTGTAAACCACCGAATTAGAAATCGATGTCTCTCTTGACCATAATAATAACCTTATCCATTTAACTTGTAAGATGAACGCAAGAAATTTCTGCTTGCTCATTTCTCGATATTTATTCGCCCGTTACATTCAATTATGTTGAGTCGACGTTTGATGGACGGTTCCTTTCATGATTTAATGCTATTTACGTGCTGCTGCTTTTTTTTTTTTTTCATTACGAGTTTTTAAAAAAATTTATGTATCCACGGATAATGTATATCGATTAAGTTGGGGCAGGACGGAAATTGTTATGGCGTGGTTAGCGAGATGAATTGCTAAATTATTTAGATGAGCGGCGAAATTCACTTTTTTCCAGCTCATCTTTTTATTCATTTATTTTGTTTTTGACGTGTTGATCTAAAATATGTCAGTGTTACTGGAATAACTTATTTATGATTTTCTTTTTTATTATTATTTATTTTTATATGTATGTCATCACACATCAATTGCCGTAGTTTTTAATAACATAAGTTTCTACTTTATCGAAAACTTTAAAAAATAAATAGTCATAATTATTTTCAAGTAATAAAAAAGTGAAATAAAAGTTTATTAATGTCAGTCAAAATATTATTAATAGTAACTTTTTTGTTTTAATTTAGTTAATATAATTCGCTCATTTAATTAATTTTTAAACATGCACTTTTTATATTGGATGAGCATCACTTTCATTAAAATGGAAAATAATTAAAAAGCATAACATGTCGTTAATTGATATTATTAAACTTAAACGAAGCGCAAAATAATTATGGCTGGACAAACAGTGGATACCAGCTGGCTATGTAAATTAAAATTGTTTTGCACGTATGTTATTTAGAAATTACTTTAATTAAATTTGCATTTATATTCTGCTTTTTAAATTATCGTAAAGTTTTAAATAATTTAATATTGCTGTTTTCATAATTATAATTTTTTATTTTTTAGACGGACACTCTGTGTATTTCAGTACGGCAAGTTTTTAATTGTAATTATTCTCCTTATCTCCACCTCACAAAAAATAAATTTTTTATTGACTCAATAAGTATCTATTTTTTATTTTATTTTATTACCGGTACCGGTACTAACTTATAACGTAGGCCTAAACATAATTTAATATTGGTAAAAACCGATTTTTATTTTATTTTAAAAAAATACCGCTTTATTATGGCCAAATTTTTTATTAACTATATTTTGAAGTTTAGCTATCAAAAAAAAAAAAATTTAAAAGAAACCAAAATTAATAGTTGTGAGCTCATTTAATTAACAATCACAATTTAAAATATTTTTTAATGAGAGATGTTTAAATTTAAAAAACAAAAAAAAAACTACTTTTTATCATTTAAATCAGCTTTTTATTTATTTAGAAATTGGCACTTTAAACGAAATATTTAAAATTATAAAAATTATTTTTGTTTAAAAATACTGTACATGTACTTCAAATCTTAATATATTGAACATGTACTAACGTAGCTTTTAAAAATGAACAAATGCAATTGGTATCACAATGTAAGTATTAATTGCAAATTTATACGGTGAAGGTGTTAGAGAGTTTGTGGTTATGCTTCTTTGTAAGTTTTTATACTTGACTCTGCATCTTCTGCCATAAGAATTTGAATTTTTATGTTTGTTATAAGCAATTATCCTTCGATCATCCGCTCGCTAGGATATAAAATTGGCCGTCATGCGAGCGGAAATATGACTTTAGAAGGCGCCAGCGGATGAAAGAACTGTTAAAAAAAAAAAAAAAAAAAATTAATAATTATTCTTAAAGCTGTAATGAGGTCAGAAGTAAGAGTGTTTCTTAAGAAATTTAAATGTAGATTTGTTATCAGTAAAACATGACCCAAATACAATTGACAGCTCTTAAATCGAAAAAAACTATAACAAATCTACAAATTTTTTACACATTTCTTTTAAAGTTAAATAAAACGGAAAACACACAAACGACATATTAGAAAATGTAGGCTACTGCACAATTTTTTTCACACATTTCTTATTAATGTACCAGAAAATTCTAATGACGTCATGAGCATAAGAAGACTAGGCCAAAAAGCTAATACGGTAGTACCTGCAAACTCTCGAGTCTCAACTCGCTATTAGATAAAGATAATATTAATTTTAATATATTTTTAAAATGTATCTTTCTTAAATTAATTTTTGTTGAATTTTTTTTTACTAGTTAGTTACGTAATTTACGAGTACGTGTACTTATCAATGCATGTGCATGCCACTGTATTAAGAGAAAATTTATATGTTTAAATTTGGCGGCGTAAGATTACGCATGCTCACTATTTGTTGACATCATTTCCGCTATGTTGATGTAAGTGGAAGAAAAAAGGAGGTTGTGTGTGCTGTCGAAAACATTGTTCTTCTGCGGTTTTTTATTGGAAAACATGTAAATTTCGTTTGGATATTTTGTTAAAGAATTAATTAAGTAATTGGAAATGCCTCAAGGATGCGAAGCTTACTTACAACAATCTTTATCAAAGGTAAATACACCGTTCTAATACCGTTTGACAATGTAGAAAGTGTGATCATATGATTGATTCGTCATCAAAATTCTTAATAGTTTTAGAAATGGTGTCTTGCATTCTAGCACATAATAATTTAATTTTTTTTTAAATGTTAGTACCGTAATCCAGATACAACAACTAGAGATGTGTTATCGTCACTACAAATGTATCGGGGTTTGGTGCCCAAAATGGAACCATTTGGTAATCACAATAAAATGATTATGCAATTTATTGTCTAATTTTAAGATGTTGTCTTTTTTTTTTAGTATTTAACGACGGAAGCAGTAAGGAATTATTAAACTTAGATGGAACCATTCCTGTCTCATATAAAGGTATTGTTATTTAAAAAAATGTTTTGTGTAATAGCATAAATTACGTGATCTCTTATTAACTTTACAGCCGTAATCAAATTTAATTTTGTTTATTTTTATAAATTTGTAGGAAGGGTTTATAATATTCCTATTTGTATTTGGTTGTTGGATACTCATCCTTTTAATCCTCCTATTTGTTACGTGAAGCCCACTAGTGATATGCAGATAAAGGTTTCTCGTCATGTTGATCAAAGTGGGAAAGTCTATCTCCCTTATTTACACGAATGGAAACACGTGAGCAGAATATTATTTTTATTGCTTGACAATATTTATTTGAAGATGGGAAATTAATGTTTAGAATTCATCGGATTTGTTGGGTTTGATTCAAGTAATGGTTATCATATTTGGTGAGCAACCCCCGGTGTATGCGAAGCCCCGGCAGGCTGATCCTACACCAAATGTTCAAATGCCACCTCAACCTCCTCAGCCTACAACATCCAGTCAATTGCCATATCCATCTGCTGCTCCACGTAATGGATTTTCTTAATTATAAGTTAATATTAATCTTAAAATTTCGTTGGAAATGCGCCTATTAAAGCGATCGAAATGTAGCACGATAGATTATTTTTTAAATTGGTAATGTTTAGCCTTTGATTCGTGGCAAAGGACCTACTACCACTATCTCACTTAGAATTGCAGTTTAAGTAAATTTTTATGGAGTAGTTTTGCATCCGATAATTTTTTTTTAATTTGGTACTTCAAAACTTCAGGTTTAGTTATTTTAAACTATAGATAAATTAAATTATTTTTATTTTTTAAGGAATAATTCTTTGTAATTTGTGTATTTGCTAATAATTTTTGGAAATTTAAAACTCATTTTTGTTTTTGAAGAGTATATGCCAATGCCTATTCCAGGAGTTGGTGGACCACCTCCTGTTCCTCATCCGCCCTGTACAATTCCAGGATATATGCCGCAATCAAGTTATGCGAATACTGGTTCTGCCACCGGTTACGGTTATCAAGCCCCATCAACTTATCCTTACCAATCATCTAATCAACCTGCTTATCCTCCCTATGCTCCTACGAGTGGTGTTTATAGTAATTCCACTCCATATCCGCTGTATCCACCACAACAAACACCGATATCTACTATGCCGACGGGTGCTCCAATTCCAAATGTATCGTATATTTTTTGAATTAGGTTTTTTTCAAATTAATTTTTATTTATTTATTTTTATTTTATATTTAGAACAATACAAATACCATTACGGAGGAACACATTAAAGCATCTTTATTATCAGCTGTTGAAGATAAACTTAGAAGACGTTTGAGGGAAATGTATGCTCAATCGCAGGTAATGTAAAAATAGGAATTTTAATGTAAGCAGAATTTTTATTTATAATATGCATTTAAATATTTTGTAGGCCGAAACAGATGTTTTAAAACGCACTCAAGATGATCTTAATAAAGGAAAACAGAGATTAGAAGCTATAATAAATCGTTTAGAACAAGAACAAGTGTGTTGCACTTTGAAATTATTAGTTTCGTTTAAATTTAAAGTTTGTATACGTTTTTAGCTGGATTTGGAGAAAAATATTTTAGTTCTGAATGAGAAAAATGAAGCGATGAACGATTTGACTAGTAAAATGCAAAAACAGGAACAAATTGACGTAGACGAAGCCGTTGTTACTACCGCTCCTTTATACAAACAGTAAGTGCATAAATTTTGGTTTAAAAATCTTCAAAATTATTGAAATGTTTTATTATGTTTTAGGTTGTTAAATTCTTTTGCTGAAGAAAATGCAATCGAAGATGCCATTTACTATCTTGGAGAAGCTCTTCGACGGCAAGTTATCGATCTCGACGTTTATTTAAAGGTGGGTAAACATTAAATTTTTTTTTATTAGAAGATTTGTAACGAATTGTATCTTAGCATGTTCGAGAACTATCTCGGAAGCAATTTATGCTAAGAGCTTTAATGCAGAAATGCCGAGAACAGGCCAGTCTACCAGTTTAACTTTTATTTAATCACAAATTTATTAAATAAGATAAGTTTCTATATTATGTATGAGTAAAAACGTACGAAAATCTATGCTTCTCATAAACTCCGTATTGAGTAATTTAGACGAAATGTGTAAGTTTGGGTCATCTGATGTATTCACCAAATTAAAAAAAAAATCATCATGTATGAATAATTATTAAATTTAGAATTAAAACTTTAAAAAAATCTGGAATGTTTGTAGAAGCAAAACCCTTTCAGCAATTGAAATCGGTTTGATGTGAAAACTCATATTTTCATCGCATTCCATTCTTGAATTAATTTTTCGATCAAAATTTAACCTGTTTTATAATTTGGCAATAGAGCTAAGTTTATTTCAAATGCACTTAATTTTTTCCCCCATACATATGATAATTTATCGTATACTGCAACTTGTTTGTGTTTTATTAATTTTTTTTTTAAAAATTAAACGCTATTGAATGTGAAGTCTAATTTTAATTTTCATCGTAACGATTTTTACTCATCCTTTTTTATAATTACTTTTTAAATAACATTCGATCAAGTAGGGATTGTTTTGTCCGTCTTCTGATCGCATGAACTTCTCTACAAAGATCGTAATAGGCCTCTGATACCTGAGCCACATGCTCTGCCGCTGAAAGTTCAGTAAAAACGGAATCCATATCTTTAGATAAAATCTCTCCTATAAAATGAAAAAAAAAAAATCAAAAATTTTTTTAAAAAATTAAGTGTGGATTATAACTTACCTTCTTCCGCGCTGACTTGTCTCAGGTGTACGAGGTCTGATTTATTAGCTACAACAACCATCGGAATTTGCGCTTGAGTATTTTGACAGGAACTATCTTTTGGGATTTGTTTCGTATCATAAATATGTTGTTTTAAAGTTTTTATCATGTTGAACGAAGAACGATCAGTTATAGAGTATACGAACAAAAATCCATCAGCCCACTGAATAATGTCGTCCCTTGGCATTTCCAAACCACTCTAATTCAAGTAAATTAATTTTTAAAAGGCAATACAAAATTTTCTTTTTTTTTTTTTTTTACTTTACAACAACTGTCAAGAACTTCAAAGATTACAGGCTCGTTGTCAACCATAACCTCACTTTTATATCGATTTTCTGCTCACATAAAAGCATCGTAAAATAAACTCCGGATAACATATTTTTTAACATTTTATAAAATACCATTTTGATGATCATACTCCCCAATGAAACGTTTAGTTAAAAATCTAACTGTTAATGCTGTAAGCACAAAACATTTTAAAATTACTGTATAAAAAATCAAATCAAAAGGATTTTTTAACCTGTTTTTCCAACTTCAGGCGCTCCTAAAACGGCAATTTTTACTTCTGATAATGATGATTTTTTTCTTCTAATTCCTCTAATTGTATTTGCTGCACTACTCATAGTTTTGACGATTATTGATAGGAAAACTTGTAATTATTCACAAGTGATGAAATAAAATTTTCATGTTCTTCCAGATTTTACCGCGTTGGAATGAACTTTGCATCTTTTCTTTTCAATTCTTTACTATGCTTTTATCACCTAATTGTTTCTCGGTAATTTTTTGGCCAGGAATAATAAACATGCGAAGACGTTAAAATCAAATGTTCGAGGTGGCGTGAAATCAGTTCAACAGCTAGTTTTAAATATAGCACTAATATACACAGTGAGAGAGATTCAGGGTGAGTTGGTGACAGCAACAACAAATACTTGAAAAAAAAAATTAATTTTTGTTGAGCCAACTTTGAAAACAAAAAAGTTGGAAAAGAAAAAAAAGAATCTCGTGGTATTAAGTCATGCAATAAATAAATAGTTCGATTAGGTTTTGAAAACAAATTGTGGGTTGTACAAAGATAAACATGTAATTGGCAAAATTTAGCGAAGGTTGCTGATGAGATTTTCAAGTAAAGACTTTTAAAACTGCCGTAGCTCTTTCTTAACGCGCTTTTTCCCTCTCTTTAAGTCTTTTAAGATAAGAGTTAGTTTCCATTTATAGAAACATGTTCTGGCTTTCAAAGTAAATAAACAAAAAAAGTTAACGAAACTGGAATGAGTCGGTTATTGGCATATCATTTTGTTGAGGAAATGGCTTTCAATTCTTAAAGATATGTACTGCATAGTTAAAAGAAAGAAGGGTAATTGTGTGTCCATGACTCTTATTATATAATTTTTAGTATATCTACGTAGTTTGAATTTATTTTCATAATTTTGTTAATTAATGTTTTTAGTTTTTACGCCGAACCAATTTTAATTCATTTAAGCAATTTAATGAGACGAAAAAAAAAAAAAGCACTGAACATCAAAATTAATTAGGTAATAGCAGAGGGATCTTGGTAATAGTTTTAAAATCAGGACTTAAAAACTTAAAAAAGATTTTCAAAAAAACATGGATTTTAGGAATAAATTTGCATTTATTTTATTTCTTTTTCAAAGAAAGACTATTGTAGGCCTACATGTTTTAAAAAAAATGCCAGTATCTGGCAATATACCACTTTTTTGGTCATTTAATAATAAATAATAATTGTTCTCCCAGTCAATTATGAATAATATTGATTCTGGTAATTGCTGACAATTAAAAGCAATTTAATGAGCCACAAAGATAATATAATTTTAAAATATTATTATATACGGTACCGGCAAATTATAATTTTGTGTTTTTTTATGTTATTAAGCATAAAGAAATTAGTTTCGAAACCATAAAAAAAGCGTAGTCTGTAGGCCTACTTTAACGAAATAATTTAATAAGTAAAAGGGAAAAAAAATTACTCAATTGGCTAAAAAGTATTCAGAGAATACTGTGCAGTAGAACTGTTATAATGGCAAGTACAGTACAATGCATGTAGCCTACATGATAATACTGTATTCAAATTTCGTTCAATTCATCTTCAACCACTAGAAATGTAGGGATTGACGTCAATTATTATTGGTTCACACATGCTTTCGCGTGCGCACTTTGCTCGAAACTGCGTATTGCTTGGCCTTGCATCATGGCTTGGTGGAGCATTATTTTAGGTTGCTTCATTCTGCACGTAGCCGAAACAGTTCTGGCAAACACGAGTAGTGTGGACGTTGCGTAAAAATCGTCTGATCTTCGAATGCGTGGTGAATGAATTAAATGTGGTATTTAATGTTAGAAAATAGAATACAGTAATTAATAATTCAATAATTGTTTTATTTTCTTAAACATAATATTATACGTAGCATAAAAGTTCAAATTTAAAAAATGGAAATTAACAACGAGGGGACTAAAACTAAAGTTCAGGCAAGTAAACTTACTGTAAAACTGTAGACAACATGTAGAAAGTACCATACCATAGTTACTGTAATAATATTATTGTACAATGCTTTAATAATTATTATAATTTCAAATATTGTAGTATTCTTGCCAAACATGTTTTGCTTCTTTTACGAAAGATGGATTTTTACGTAACCACATTCGAAAACGTCATACAGGTAAAATTAATTTCAAGAAACAATTTAATAAACTTTTTATATCACATACTGCATTTTTAATTATTAGAAAACTTTTTAGTCGAACCAGATAAAATGTACGACGAAACTGATAAATTGCTCGGCAGAGGAAAACGGAGAAAAACGCCTACAAACATCTTAACACGTGGAGTTGAATCACCATCAAAAACTTCACTCGATACTACAAAAGCTAAAATTGACGAGAAAAAGAATTTGGAAGCACTGAAAAGTCCGCAATCAAGTTGTAAACGTTTTGTAGGACGTCCTAAGAAAAATACAGTTCAAATATTAAATGCAGAGAAAATACAACTTTTAGAATCTGGTGAATCGGGAGCACAAGACGAACATCGTATCACAGATAGTACAAGTAATAACACTGGTACTAATTCTGTTGAAAGTTTGCTAAATGAGCGCAGTATCGCAGGCATGATAAACAGTAATGACGTTAGTAGCAATTGTGTAAAAAATGCATTAAACGAGCGTAATATCGCAGATAATACAATAGGCAGTAATGAAATTAGTAGCAATTCTGTTGTTGAAAAAGTACTAAATATTTACAATCACAATACTGCCACGACTTCGGTTAAAAGAAAGCGAGGAAGACCGTCGAAGGAACGAGTATCCTTAAGTGAAAACTTAAATATATCGGAGGAAAATGAAATTAGTAACATTTCTGTTGCTGAAAAGGTATTAAATAGTCACAACCAAAATGCTGCCGCGACTTCGGTTGCGCGAAAGCGAGGAAGACCGTCGAAGGAACAACGAGAATCCTTAAGTGAAAACTTAAATATATCGGAAGAAAGTGAAATTATTAACAATTCTATTGTTGAAAAGGTTATAAATAGTTACAATCAAAATACTGCCGCCAGTTCGGTTAAACGAAAGCGAGGAAGACCGTCGAAGGAACAGGCATCCTTCAGTGAACACTTAAATATATCGAAGGAAAGTGAAACGGGTAATATTATTCACACACCTCATTCCGAAATGTTAACTAGGAGAAAGGAAAAGTTAGCCGTTAGTGAAAAATTAGAACAATTTGGACATGACGATGGAACAGTTAAAAAAAGGAGTAGTAAACCAAAACATTGTAAAGTTGTTAGTGAAATTAAGAAATTTGAAACAACGATTGCGGATTTATCAAGTGATGAAGTATCGACGGAGCAGATTTCAGATAATTTGGAAGAAGATGAAGATGCAGTTAATCGTATTTTGAATGATAAAGAAAAGGGCAGTGATAAGATTGAAATAAGTGGTAAAGTGTTAAGATCAAGATTTTCGCGTGCATCTCAAGTGGTAAGACCAAGATTTTCGCTCGCATCCCAAGTGTTAGAAAATATTGACAGTTTGAAAGATAACGATGGTTTTGTTGAGACCATTGAAACGGAAGTAGAAGTGAAACCACGTAAACGTGGGCGACCTAAGAAAGGATTAATAAAGGAGAAGATAGACGATAATAAAATGCTAGATGGATTAAAAGAAGGTTCTGACAGCGGTGAAGAGGAAAGTTCTAATTCTGAACCGCGTAAAAGGGGAAGGCCTAAGAAGTGTGTTAAAAAGGGTTGCAGTGAATTAACGGAAAATGACTCTGATATCGGAGAGGAAGAAGATTCTAATTGTAAACCTCGAAAAGCTAGAGGACGGAAGCAACGTGTTATTTTCGAATATAGTGAATTTGCTGATGGTAGCTTACAAGCTGTTATTTAATTATTTTTTTCTAGTTTATTAACAAAGATTTTGGTTTTTAGAAATGTTATCTAAAAAACGAGGACGACCAAAAAATTCAGTTTATCAACAAATTATGTAAGATATAAATGCGTTGAATTTATATTCAAATGGTTAATGTCATAATATTTTTATTAATTTTTAGGAAAAATAGCAAAGCTCTGGATCAAAACAAAATTGAAGTAATAATTATTATCGTCGCTTAAAAAGTAAAACTTGAAATTCACTTTTATGAAATTGAACTTTATCTCAAATTATAAATTTTTGAAAAGTTAAAATTTTATTTATTATTAATAATATTTACGAAACTGAGCTGTTTAAGCGACGAATTAATTACGGAGTTTTTAAAAACTACATGTACTGTATTATTAAAATAGATTATTTTTTTTTTTCAATTTGACCATAGAAAGTAACTTGCGCATGTTTACGAGAATTTCCTTCTTTCAAAGAATTTCGAATGCATAATCTTCGCGCTCATTTGGGTTTGGTGAGTTATAAAATTAATTGCTTACTTCTGTCAGATCTAAATTATATTTTTAGTTTAGGAAATTGGGAGATGAAAAATTGTTTACTGCGTTTGAGAAACATATGGCATTAAAAGATACTATTAAATTATTGAAAAAACTTAAATGTTTAAATCAACTTTGCAATAAATCATTTTCAACTGTGCCTGGATATTTATATCATGAAAAAGTTTGCGGGTTGAACGTAAGCACGAATTAGAATAATGTAATTTCTTTTAATTTAATTTTTATTTTTTTTTATTTCAAGAAAGAACAACGAATGGTAGCCTGCGACTTATGTGGAAAAACATTGCTAGAATCAAGCTTGTATGCTCATAAAAAAGTACAACATGAAACAGCAAAAGTTATAATGAAGAACGAAGAAATTGATGTGTCTCAAAAACGATTGGCTGCTAAAAAGTACTTTATTAATTTTGTTTTCCTTTTAAAAGAAACAATTTTTAAATTAGTTTGACATTTATTATAAATATAATTCGGTAATAAATTTAATTTTTTTTAGGGCTGTCGAAAAACTAGCTTTGATTGCTAACGATATAAGACTTGATAAACGAGATGCTTTAGATTCCGATTTTGAATTTCAATCTGAGGATGAAAATTTAGATGAGTTAGAACTTCCAGAAGAAAAAGCTGGAGTATTTAATATAAACCGTTAATTTAAATACAAAACTTTAATTATTGTTTTTGGTAATTAGAAAAATAGCCGTAAAACGTACACTCCAATTCCACATGACGAAGTAGTTCTTAAAGAAATGTGGACAAAGGATCTTAATCTTAAGGGCTCTGCATATTGTAGAAACGAGGTCTGTGTGCTCAACAATTTAGGTATAATTATGGGTAAAATATAGCTATTTTGTTTTAAAATAGGGTTGCACTCATAAAGAAAACGAATTGGAGAAAATTCTCGATCATTTTTTTAGATGTAGTTTTCGTCAATATGATATTTACGAGTGTAAATTCTGTGAAGCTAGGAAGGAAAGGAAAGAATTGGTTAGCGACCATATAATACATGAACACAGTGAATTGGTTGGTTTAAGTACTTTAATTAGTGGATTATTTTTAAAAGTGTTTTGAATGCATTAATTGTTGATTTAATAATTAAGATAATAATTACTAACATTTGACATATTATTTTTAAATTTATTTTTTTAACTTAATTTTGTTGTTACATTTTTTAAATACGGTAATGTAAAATGTTTTTAGATAAGAGATGGCCGTAAAACAGATGTTAGTGTTTTCTTGCGGAGATTTAGTTGTCAAGCTAAACCTAGTAATTAACCTTAAATTGAGTTATAATGTTTTCTTAAATAATTTTTTTTATATATAACTAGCTACTTATAAAGCGGATAAACGTAATCGAAAAGCTAACCAACACTGCAATACATTTTTAAGAAATACCTTCGTAGAGCATATTACCCTAGCAAAGGAATTGTATGCTTTTAATAACATAATTTTATTATTATCAAGTTACTGATATTAATTTCGAATAGCGTTCAAGCAAATCTTAGTAATGGAATTGTCTTTCCGGAATGGCTACCAATTATTTCTCATTGGGTTCAAGTTCCAAAACGGTAAAAAGCCTATTTAGTGTAGGTGTATTATTAATTTTGTGCGAAATAATTATATTGGTTTTTATAGCAAAATGAAACTATTTTTACCAAAGATTAAATGTTCTTCTGGATTTAAATGTCAAAAATCGTACAATGTATCTAAGGACTGTGATTGGAAGAAGCTCAAACTATTTGAATCAATTGGATCTAATGGTTACTAGAATTATTAATAATTATTTTATTGTAAATGCTTAAAAATATTTTTTTTGTTTAGATGAACAAAAGTTTAAAATGAGCTTCGTTGGAGGACCTGTGAAAGCTTGTGCTTGGTGTCCTACTTCCTTACAAACTTCTAGTGTTCAGTATCTGGCCTTATATTGTCACAATGATCCTGATGTTATAATAACAAATAAAGAAATATGCAATAACTCGTGCCTTATTCAAATTTGGAATGTAGAAGAGTTAGAACAAAAGTATGTTAATTTTTAAATAATTTGGTAATTTGCTTTTATTAATTGCTGTTTATAGAGATAATTCTCCTGGAAAATTGGTTTTGGCAATTGCTGATGAATGTGGTGCAGTTTGGGATTTGAGCTGGTGTCCCAGCGGTTGTTGGAATATTGGCGAAAATGCTGATACAAGTCCTGATTCTAAGGTGCGTTTTTAATAATTTTTTTATTTGATTTAAAAATACTGTACCATATTCTTATTTGGTGGTAATTATTGCAAAATTATTTAAATAGTTTATGCCAAGAATTGGTTTGTTATCAGCTGCATGTGCCGATGGATTTGTGAAACTTTATAGGTACGGTAAATAATTATTTAGTTTTTTTTTTTTTAAATTTTGTAATTTTTTTAACATTTTATTTAGTATACCATGTCCTTCAAGCTTACAATTTGACGGTGAAATTCCAATGTATAAAGTGAAACCAACGGCTGTTTTGGTCTTAAATCCTAACATCAATAGTTATTCTCGTGTTCAATGCACAACTTTGTCTTGGTTTCAAGGGAAGGACCACGAATTTATAGCTGGAGGTTATGCCGATGGTAAATTTGATATATTTGACAATGTATATATGCTATTTTGATTTGGAGTTAAATTGTAATACTTTTTTTGTTAAGTTTGTGAATGAAGAATTTAAAAATTAAGTTCTTATACTAAATTTCATTTAATTTGTAGGTCTTATTGCTGTATGGAATTTAAAATCAAAATCGTTATTGACTATGATTGAAAAGGAAAACGGCGATAGATTTATCGTTTCTCATTTATGTTTTCGAGGACATGGAAACATCGTCACAGGTTATATCTCAAATTTAATGCTCGATTGGATGAAATATTTTTCAAAAATATAAAATTATTTTTAGGACTGGATTTTTCTCATCTTTATTTAGGAAAATACTTGGTAAGTTGCAGCCATGATAGAAGTGTTAAGTTCTGGAATCTAGAAAATGTATCACTGCCCATCAATATAATCAAAAACCGTGCAGTTAGCAAAGTAAAGTGGCATCCATTTTGGTGTGGTGTTTTTTTAGTTAGCGATAATTGTTATAGGTAATTATGATAATAATGGAAATTAATATTATTAATTTACGCAACATTTATTTAATTTATATTTAGTTTAAATTACAATGGCATGGTTTATGTAGATGTGGACTTTCTCGGTGAACTAGGGGGAAGTGCAACTTCTCATCCCAGCTCTATTAATGTAACTAGTGTTATTAATTTTATTTTAACTTAAAATTAACAAATTATTATTATCGAAATAGGATTTATCTATATCGTTATGGATGAAATGTCTTGCTAGCTGTGACGAAGCTGGGGACGTGATCTTAAGTGTGTTTTCAGATGTTAAATCCGTTAATTTAGCATCGAACTATAAACAGCTGGTTTCTATCATTTTTTTTAAAAAAATAAAGATGTCATGTAGTAAGGTATAATAAATTTTTTTTTTTTTAGCTTTTGTTTTCTGTATCTCTAAAGGATGGAGAAAACAGCGAATGCGAAGTTAAGAGCGAAAAAAATATTAGTACGTCTTTGGAATCTATTTCTGAACAGTTTCGATGCGAGGATGCTAGACGAAGATTTAAAATTATTTATACAGATTATTCTATATCAGTAAATTATTATTATTACCTTAATTTTGTCATATTTTAAGTGCTTAAAATATATTTAATTTAGAATCAGAAGTTGCAAATGTCAAAAGCAATGATGAATTCTTATCCTCTAAATTCTGTGAATAAGGTACAACATTTAATTATCTTTCAATATAATATCATAAGTTCAATACTGTTTGTGTGCAATAAGTGCAATTATTTCAATGCGTGAAATCTACATAAGAGCATAAGTCAAGAATCACTAAGTTTTAAGGAAGCTTGATTTTGTAACTTGCTCTGTGTTGCGTTTAAGTCAACAGAAGGTAAACCAATTTTGGTCCGACTAGGTTAAATCGACTTGTACTAAAATGCCTAATGTGGCGCTCATGGTACAGTGCCTCTAACAGTTTACAGAAGAGCATCGCTTATCCGGATCAATCGATATCAGTGGTAAATATTATTGTATTTTTCTTTTTCATTTAAATTTTCATAAATTCATGAAGAGTGTTTATTTAATAAGATTCCTTTATCAGGATTTATGCTAATCTTCACTCATTAAATAAACACTCATTTTGTGCATGAATTTATGGAAATTTAAATGAAAAAAGAAAAACACATTAATATTTACATTTAAAAATACGAGATACAATAAAAGATGAAACATTGTTAAAAACAAGGCAAAATGCAACACCACCAAGTTTCTAGTGGTTTTTGTTTCTTCTCGTTTTTTAATTTTTTTCCCTGTAATAGGACACGTCCGGAAATTAGAAGATCCGGAAAAAGAAGGCTCTATTGTATTTACTGTATATACCGGTAATAAGTTATATTCGTTTTCTTAGCAGAAAAACGAATTACTCGAATTTATACTTTAAACCATTAGAAAGAGCTAATTCAATTATTATGGTATAAGGGAAGCAAACCCCATTTTTATCGAGTACTTCAGTTAAAATAAGACTTTTACGCGATCTCTATTCAGTTCTTTCTAAATACAGTACCGGTACTGTAATGTAATTTTGATTGGAGTAGTAATGGTTTGCCTACATAAAGGGGCAGCTTTATTATTTTTTTTTTAAAAAAGGTTTTAATATATAATACACTGTACAGTATTTAAATAAATAAATAATGTTTGCAATTATATTTTTTAATTAACGTTATATATTTATCAGTGAAATTCTAATATTATTATTGTTTGAATTTTTGATAGGTTGTTTGGAATCCAAATTTAGGTTCACATTATTGGCTTGCTTCAGGTGACCAGTTTGGCATGCTACGGTTATTTAATGCTTCATCAGTCGACCTTGTACCTGTTGATAAAATTAGACAAGATCTAAAGACTTGAGTAAGTCATATACGAACAGTATTAATTATTATTATTTTTTTTTGTAAATAATTTTTGAGATACTAATACTTATTGTTCTGTGATATAATTATAAGAATGCTAATGTAAATCATTATATGAATGCTAATATAAATCATTATATGAATGCTGATGTAAATCATTATAAAGTAATCCCTCCATTCATGGATTTACTTACGCGATTGTTTAATTTGCGGTATATCGCGCGTGTAGAGTTTTCAAGTATACTAACTTTACGCTTCGTTTTTCATTAATAATTCCTATTACGAGATATTGAAGATTTAAATCTTGAATCCCGGTATTTAAAAGTTTGAAATGTTTTTCTGGATAACCTAATAAGTTAAATTAAGTGCATTCCAATATAATATATTGAACTAATTAAGTGTCTGCACTTTGTGATGGCCTTAATTACCAATAATTATTTTGAACGAGTGTTTTATATAGAGTGTTCTTAAATTAACGCTACCCAACATCTATATTTGGGAAAGAGAGAAGATAATACGCACATGTATATTCTAAGCCATAATATTAGTAAAGGTCCATTTGTATATTTTAGGTTAACAGGTCCTAGCTGTTGAAATGACCTTATCAAGCTTTATTTGCACTTGAGCATTTATTATTTTGTGTCTTGCAGAAGATAGGTTTAACTGTGATTGCAGTTTATTTTGTAATTAGGAGTTTGAATTTAAGCTTACTCTAGTTTACAATATTAATTTGAAGATAAATTTCTTGACATTGACTTAGCATGTGCACACTAGAAAGATCGAGCCCCAGTCTACCACCAAACATCTCGTTAATGTGTCTTTAAGATTTTATTATCTCACCCAGAATATTTGTTTAAAAAAAAAGTAGTTTTCACTTTTTAGATTTGTTAGGATCTTTATGCTGAGGAAATCCACACGTTTGTAGGATTATTAATTTTATTATTCATGAAAAATTACTTTTTCTGCCTAAAACCAGAAAATGAACGTTTAGATGCAAATAACAAGCGATAAACTAGGGTGCGTTGCTTTACGAACATCCTGTATTCGCTTATAACTAGGGATTACACGTACGCTTCTGAAAATATTGAAAGTTATGTTATGATTTATAATGAATTTTATTTTTGCATCTTTAATATTTTTTTAAATTACCCGTATTATAATTAAAACATATTAAATTAAATAACATTATTTCTTGGTTCATAAGTAAAAAGTGGCTGATAAACTTAAGCATGTTAATTAAAATAAAAATTATTTACTTTTCGAACTACAGTATTTGCCATCGAATTTCATTAAAACAAATTGCCGCAAGTGACTGCACACTCATTTGCGTTACGGAAGCGGAAATTAAAACGTTCTATAAATATTTTAAATTAGTTGAAAGTTAATTTTTTTTTTGAGAGGTTTTATTTTTATGATTATTAAAGGTTTAAAAAATAATTGGATGAAGATGTTTCTGCACAAAAAAAAAATGCGAAGATTAATTTAATACCGTATAAGATACTATATTAAATTAATATACTGTACTGTACTTTTTAATATTTTTTTCTATTAAATTCCTTACTAAAAGTGATAAAAGTTGGAAAAAAAATAATAAAGAAGGTTGTAATGTGCTTAGAAGATCAGTTGTTCGATAGCAATTTCTCGCTCCAGGCAAATACAAACATTGAGTTTTACGCCGAAAAAAAGCTTCTTTCCTACCAAAAATAAGCTACGTCAAAGAATAATTTGCCGGGTTTAAAATTAGGCGTGAACCGGAGGGGTTCTTTTCGATGCCGCATAAAAATCTCGAGTTTATCTTAACAAAGTTTATTTGTTTAATCTGGGATTAGGAGTTAATTAAAACATTTACATTCGAGCATAAAAGTTAATACTCGAGTGGCAACCAAGTAGACCCTACTACCGGCGGTAGTAGTACATACTACAGTACTATGACACGAGTCAGATAATTAAGGACGTCATCGTGACGTAATGTAAAAATTGACGTCACTAATCAAAAGTGGAAGCTGCGCCAGTGAGGAGAGCATAAACACTTGTTTTTTCTCGCCGCCGCCGCTGACTTCATTTTTCATACGCGTGAGTCTGCTGCTGCTTTCTTCCTTCGTTCGTTCGGTCAGATGTCTCGTTCGATCCAATTTTACGCTATGCTATTCATTTTCGAGTAAAGCACACGTATTGTTAACATTGATTTAAAAAAAAAAGAAGAAGAAAAATCAGCTTGTAGAAGAAGAAGAATTATAAAAGAGACAGCAGCGAGCGAGAGAAAAAGACAATTTGGAAGGTTTTGGAAATATCTAACGATGCAATTAAATCTATGACGATGGTTTGTTTAGCCTGGGCATTGGAGAATAACCAAGTGGTACATGTAAATGGAATAATATGGCAGTGTAATCAATTGTTAAAACGTGCTAGGTTGGCTCGGTTGAGTGTCAAATCTACGTCGATAAAAGCAATGACGTTGAAATTGGAATAAAGGGGGACAGACACAGGTAACAACACTCGTCCGCCATTACAA
The DNA here is from genome assembly GCA_034692225.1 of Polydesmus complanatus. Classification (NCBI taxonomy): domain Eukaryota; kingdom Metazoa; phylum Arthropoda; class Diplopoda; order Polydesmida; family Polydesmidae; genus Polydesmus; species Polydesmus complanatus. Next base: position 1,482 of record JAQGAZ010001110.1, on the reverse strand, counting down.
CTCCATCATTTTAATTCACCTCAGCAAAAATCACTGGTAAGTCTAAAAACAAAAACAAAAAAATGAATAAAAAATATGGGGGGAAAAAAATGAATTTGTTTTTCATTTTTTAAAATTATTTTTCCGGTTTTTTTTTTTTTTTCTTTAAAAAAAAAATGTATAAAAAATGAGATTGGTGGACAACAGAAGTTGTGTATGATAATTATTATGGGTAGAGCTGGGGTAAGAAAAAGTGTCGGAATTTCAATCTTTCTTTAATTTTTGATTCCTAGTTTTGTGGCTCGCTATTTATGGACTCGTTTCTTTTTTTTTTTCCTTCTATCATCGATTTAATTATACGTCGACGCATCAGATGTAGTAGTAGGTCGTATGTAGGCCAGCTACTCGTATTCCATTATTACTATTATTATGTGACATAATCGATATGACGGTGGCAATAATGAATGCCTAAACATATTTTTTCGATTTTATTTTTATTTATCCGGAACCCCATTCGTTTCACGCTCAACAAAAAAGTCTATTCGAAACCCAATTTTTTTTTTTAAGGGTATATAGCGTTTTGAAAGGTGAGTCGATTGAAAGAGCTATAGGAGGAAAAATTGTATCATCTGCGTTTTTCCAAACTGTAAACATTTAGAAAATAACGTCGGAATTATCTTTTTTTCTTCTTCTTCTTCAACCGCGATTAAACTAGGTTAAGCAAAAAAAAAGTGTCGAAATGGAAAACAGATGCGGGCCGATAAATAGAATCTCATTGACAGGTGAAATGCAGCAGTCCCAGAGAAGGAAAAATGTGGCACTTTCCAAGCACGAGTGTAGGAAAAATTAGTTTTTATAATTTTTTAGGTAGAGGTATAATCGGTTTTAATGATGAAACGAATAATGAGAGAGAAATTGGTTTTCGGAAGGAGAAAAAAGACGCAACACGTTAAGATCAGCTGATTATTATTCGGGGTTTTTGATGACTTAATAATATGGGCGTTTACTCGTTGTCATTCGATCTTACGGCGGCGGAAAACTGAAAAGAGTATAGCTTTACACACTATTCTATTCATAAAATTCGATTCTTCCCTTATTTATTTATTTTTTTTATGCATAAAGTTATCCTGTTGCATACTTCAAAAACTAATACTAAACCTATTGCACGCAAATAAAATTCAAATTACAAAGTAAAATTTAGATTGATTCTCAAACGATAAAAAATTAAATGAACACGTTTTTTTTAATTTTCAAATATACTGTTTATTAAACTGCCGGCAAGGCGACGTGAAGTTATTCGATTGATAATTTATTTATTGAAAAAATTTAAATTTAATATTGCTAAGGTGACCATTTTTTTTTTAATGAAAAGGAGGACAAAAATGTTTAAGACAAAAGTATTGATTTTTCCATACCTTAAAATATATTTCTCAATCTTTTTGGTACCATGCCCCACCCTGAGCCTTCTAAAATTTTGATGCCCCTTCCCCCCTTAAAATAAGG